>JAXCGZ010019194.1:0-7500 GCA_037179515.1 Halocaridina rubra
GGCACATGGACAAGGAAATGTTCAGAAATATTTATGTAACCTATGTGAGGCCAAAACTCGAATATGCAGCCCCCTTTTGGAATCCGCACTTGAAAAAGCACATAGCTAAGCTTGAAAAAGTTCAAAGACATGCCACGAAACTGGTGCCAGAAATACGCAATCTCGGTTATGATGAGAGGCTGAGGGAATTAGACTTGCCATCACTCGAAGCTAGAAGAGTAAGGGGGGATATGGTGACAGTCTTTAAATTCCTTCATGGTTATGATAGAGTGGATAGGGATCGATATTTCGATATGGCTGGCTCTAGAACTAGAGGTCATAGTTTGAAGCTTCGTAAGAAAACTTGTTTGCAGGATGTAAGGAAATACTTTTTCAGTGTAAGAGTAGTTGATAATTGGAATTCGCTAAGCGAGGAGGTAGTTAATGCTATCTCAATCCATAGTTTTAAGGACAGGTACGATAAGTATCACTAAGTCTAAAATGGAACCGATCAGGAGACGGGAAGATACGAGCTTTGGGCTCTTTCCCGTAAACACAATTAGGTAATCACAATTAGGTAATCACACACACACACACACACACAAGCAAATGAACACTGCAGCAGAGAGAAAAGAAAACAGGATATATCCTCGGAGAGATTTTCTGTAGGTGTGTTCCCACCTATTCTTTGCCCTATTACTGCAGTTGGCACCTTGGGTGCAATTTTGTAGCTAAATTTACATTCCTCTCGTGCCGTAAGGCTGTTGAGGAAAATTTTTGAAGCACTTGGGAAGGGCAGTAATCGTCTGGAAGGAGATTATCAATAGTAGTTCATTAGCGCCTTCGAAGCTTCGCGCACACACACACACACACACACACACATACACACATACACACACATAAACACACACACACACACATACACACACACACACAGACGAAGCCTCTCAGTTTTAAACGTTGATTTAATGCATTTGGTGACGTACATGGTACACATGTAGGCTAAAGTCCGTTCACGCAAATATGCCTAACCTAGGAGCAAAATACGTTAGTTTAGTTACAACAATTTATCACGTCGAAATAAAGATCCCAAATGTAATAAAACATAATTTCATTGTGTTTTCATTGTCCTTTTACGTTATTCATCCTTCAAGGCTTTTTGTTTTTTTTTAAGGGAGGTGTCGTGAGTTATTTACCACTGAGATATTTAATGGAATAATTTAGAGTTTCAGGGATTAGTTTTACGTTATTCATTCTTCAAGTTTTATTTTTTTTTTGGGGGGAGGTGTCGTGGGTTATTTACCTCTGAAATATTTAATGGAATAATTTAGAGTTTCAGGGGTTAGTCGTCTTAGATTATCAATTTCTCTTAGATTACTCGCAACTAACTTTTTATTCATATCTTCCAATCGTGTACTTTTTACATTCAAGCTAGTCACAACTACAGACTGTAACTTTTTTTTTATGAGTGTGACACCGGGACAGGCAGAAACTGCCCTCATCAATAATGGCCCTGGCACGAGAAAATACCAAGACGAAGGAAAAGAAAAAGGTAAAGGACAAGGCAGAGATGAGGCAATGTCACACAAAGGAAAACGACAGACAGAATAAAACAGTAAAAGTACAGAGGACCCAGAGATATGGAGGACTAGGCCCTGAGATGACGATAGATCTGCTTTTTGAAGGATGAAAGGTTATAAGAATTAGGAAAGACAGAAGGAGAAAGAGAGTTCCAGAGTTGGAGGTAGATGGGAAGAAGCAGTCGCTGCACCGAGCAATCCGCGAGCTACAAATCTCCACACAATACCTGTGAGATGAGGCATAGTGCTGTAAACTGGGACTGGTGGGTGTGGGGATAGCCAAGAGATAAAGTACATGAGGGTATCGCACCATAAATTTTGTATATTAACATGTCGGTGCCCGAAGCAAGAATGGATCTGCTTCTGGTGAAAGGGTGCGTGCCTTACCTCGGCCACCAACACCTTTACAAGGGGGAACATGGTCAATGTATGTATGTGCATAATAGCTGATAATAATATTTTTTACAGAGATGCAGCAGAAGGAATAATTTTGCATCAATGACAACCAGAGGTCTAAAGGTTTGTTGGGTGATGAGGTATGGGACAGAAACATATGGAGAACACTGGCCAGAAACATCGACCCCACATAAAAGTGGAAAAAGATGTATACGAAGAAGAAGAAGAAGATCCGAAGGTAATCTTAAATCACTGACCCCATGCACATAATGGAGTAATCTCTGAGACTGCTGAGTGAACAAGGGTTACCACGCAGTATGTATTTGGATGGATCAAGCCCAGTGTGGTTCTTATGAGTATAACCACGTTACTACGTAGATATTATACTATAAAGTTAGTCTTACTTTGCTTTACGGAAAGTCAAATTTAATACTTGAAAAAGTCATTTCTAGTTTTGATGTAAATTCATTCATTATCATGAAACTTATTGTAATTAAGGTATATAAGATTCACAATGTGTGTGCGTGTGTGTGCGTGAGAGAAATAATGAGAGAAAGAGAAAAAAGATTGTAATAAAAACTATATATACAGTACTATGTGTATTTGTGGTGTGTGTGTGTGTGTGTGTGTGTGTGTGTGTGTGTGGTGTGTGTGTGTGTGTGTAGCTATATATTTATAAATCCCTCGTTTCATACTTCTCTCTCTCTCTCTCTCCTCTCTCTCTCTCTCTCTCTCTCTCTCTCTCTCTCTCTCTCTCTCTCTCTCTCTCTCTCTCTCTCTCTCTCTCTCTCTCTCTCTCTCTCTCTCTCTCTCTCTCTCTCTCTCAATCTATCTTCAATAGTTTCCAATTTAAGGATTCCCCTATTTTTCGTCTGCAGTTCCCTCACTCCAGATGTACAGCACAATAGGCAAACTATTTTAATTTCTAACTTTCCATCCCTTCTACAGACAAATACTCTCTCTCTCTCTCTCCTCTCTTCTCTCTCTCTCTCTCTCTCTCTCTCTCTCTCTCTCTCTCTCTCAACGGGGACTCCCAGATATTGCTTTAACTTCAGCAAGTTTTTCATCTAAGACACGGTCATTTTCGGAGAGGCTTTATCTGCAATTCTTCGATTCACTTACAGAAAACTTTCTATTTTTTCTCTACTTCATTTTATTTTCCTCTCAGAAATTCTCACTCCATTTCGTCCGTCGCTTACGCCATAAAGGCGATTTCTACTCAATTTCTTTTTTCATACTCATTCTATTTCTAATTTATTTCTCTTCTTTTTACATTTCTTTTCACTTGGTTTAAGGGATGACGTTTTGAACAATCCATCGAGTCTATTTTTAGTTTAACAATTGGTTTTCTCTTGGCTTAAGGGATGACGTTTTGAACACTCTAGAGAGTCATACTTTTGGTTTAACAATTTGTTTTCACTTGGCTTAAGGGATGACGTTTTGAACAATCCATCGAGTCTATTTTTAGTTTAACAATTGGTTTGCACTTGGCTTAAGGGATGACGTTTTGAACACTCTAGAGTCCATTTCTTTGGTTTAACAATTGGTTTACACTTGGCTTAAGGGATGACGTTTTGAACACTCTAGAGAGTCCATTTTTTTGGTTTAACAATTTTTTACTTGGCTTAAGGGATGACGTTTTGAACACTCTAGAGAGTCCATTTTTTTGTTTTAACAACTGGTTTTCACTTGGCTTAAGGGATGGCGTTCTGAACACTCCAGAGAGTCCATTTTTGGTTTAGCAATTGGTCTTCACTTGGCTTAAGGAATGACAATTTGAACACTCAGAGAGAATCTATTTTTGGTTTAACAACTGGTCTTCACTTGGCTTAAGGAATGACAATTTGAACACTCAGAGAGAATCTATTTTTGGTTTAACAACTGGTCTTCACTTGGCTTAAGGGATGACAATTTGAACACTCAAGAGAATCTATTTTTGGTTTAACATTTTGAATCAAACTTACAGATTACAATTTCCTTTTCTTTCTCTTTATATGATTAGAAAGAGAAGATTTATATATACACTTATTCACTTCCATACATGTGCACATACATGTGTGGATTTCCTTCACAGTCATGTATAGAGAATCCTTCTATGAATTATCCATCCATATACCAAAGCCATACTCCCCCTTATAAGGGGGGTGGCTGAGTCAAAGAAAATACTTTTGACTTTTTGTAGGCAGAAAATTCTCATCGATTAATAATATCTACGTTACTGGTTTGAATAATCTAAGAAAACCACTTTAAAGATATTGAAGATAAATAAACCACAGACTAAAATGAATGACCCTTAGACCCCCTTATGAATGTCTCAGATGCGAATATAAAATATATATATATATATATATATATATATATATATATATATATATATATATATATATATATATATATATATATATATATAGTGTAAAGAAAGTGAAAAGGCAAAACTTTTCAATCTTCTTCTTCTTCTTCTTCTTCTTCTTCTCAGCTTTAACCCATTTTCATATGGGGTCGCCGTTGTGAATGAGTCGTCGCCATCTATTTCAATTGTGCTTCATTTTCATCAAATGCCAAACTTTTAATTACACCTCGTAAAAAAATTCTACAGCCCTAGAAAATACCTTGTAATGACACAGAATAAAAGTAATAACCCTAAACATTAATGTTCCTGTAACCTTTGTACATACCTTATCTATGTGGGAATCAAACAACATGTAGTTATCAAAGTGAATTCCTAGGTTTTTTGACTGTTTTGCTAGGTGTAATAATATTGTCGCAAAAAATTAATTGTTGTGTTTTCTGGAATTTGTGCTATATGGAACCTTGAACCAAGAAACATGCATTGTGTTACTTTCGTTACTTAACAGCCTAATTTCTTAAAAATGGGTTTTAACTTTTGACAGAGTTTTTCTGCTCTTAAGGTTAGAACCGAAATGAAGATTAAATACCTTCATGTTAAGATCAATACCCCAGAAATTACCTTAAATGTGTTCCAGAACAGACATAAGTCTGTTTACGAGAGGTTAAATATAGTGTTTTAACAATTATTCTAAACATTTAAAAAGCTTTCTCTCTCTTTTAGTAGGTAATTATGACAGGATAGGATAACAATAATACTAATTATTACTATAATTTCTATTTTATTAGTATTAATATTAATATTAATATTAATATTAATATTATTATTATTATTATTATTATTATTATTATTATTCAGTAGTAATAGTAGTAGCAATAATAATAATAAATATAATTTGTACTAATTTCGTTAACTTAGTGGAAAAAGTTAATTTAATTTGATGAATAACACACACACCATATATATATATACATATACATATACATATATATATACATATACATTATATATATATATATATATATATATATATATATATATATATATATATATATATATATATATATATATATATATATATATATAAATAGTTCGAGCCCCTTATAAATCCCCGAGCTCTATTCCATCAACAAAAGAAAGTGTCTTTTCACTGCGAAGCTTAGTCCTTGCCTTTTTTCTTCTTTCTCGGTGCGTTTAGGAAAAATGGAAGCTTAGCGTCGTATCTCTTCCATTTCTTTTTTTTAAACATCTCATGCTCGCGATATGTGTCTCAAGTGTGACATTTAACCAGATCTTGTTTCATGCATGACTGCATGAGATTACCACCCTTAGAAATACGCATATGCGCTATGTATGTATACGTGTACATACAGTATATGCACATACATATATTGCGTCATGCGCTATGTATGTATACGTGTACATACAGTATATGCACATACATATATTGCGTCATGCGCTATGTATGTATACGTGTACATGCAGTATATGCACATACATATATTGCGTCATGCGCTATGTATGTATACGTGTACATACAGTATATGCACATATATATATTGCGTCATATGGGTGTTGAGTTGTGGTTATTCGTCCCTGGTTTCCTTTTCAGAATTTTTTAGGGATTATATCCACTCTTTTTCTTCTTCCTTTTCTTCGATGGTGATACTGCATGAAAGGATAACTGTATTTGATGATGAAAGTGTAATTATTTTTAGATTTACGCGTTTATCTTCTTCATCTACACTTTTACATTCTTCTGCTTTTCATATTATAAACCTTTTTTCCCTATTTTTTTCACTCCCTCCCACGGAAATCTGCATTGCCTTTTGTCCTGTAATTCATACATCGTTTAATATTATGCCATGTAATTATATTACTTCTTCTTCTTCTTCGTCGTCTACATCTTTTCCCACTTTTATGTGGGGTCGATGTTTCTGGCCAGTTATCTGTACTGGCCATATTTTGGTTTTGGCAACATTTTTATGGCCGGATCTTTTAGACAATGATTAGGAAAGGGGGTCATTTTTTTCTACAATTTGACACCAAAGATCACGATGAAAGGCAGAGGTAAGGGACAGTGATAGTACACAGCCAAACTATATACCTACCACATAGCCGGGACCCAAATCCCCTCTCTAGTCACGTGGACCCAGTGATCTCCAGACGCAAGCTGCACCTTAAATAATCTACCTGCTCTGAAATTTTCTAACAAACATTATTTTTTTCTACGAAGAACAATCTCCCAGAGTACTTTTTCTTACTATAGCCAACTACTGAGTGAAGCGAGACTATGGCCCGATTTCTTAAACAGTGTAAACCTAGGATACCATATTGTTAGTTAGCTAGACACACAAATGGATTACATAAACGCATCTGACGCGGTCTGTGTATGGCTAGGATCCCTTGCGGATCCTAGCCATACACAGAACCGCGTCAGACGCATTTATGTAATCCATTTGTTGTGTCTAGCTAACTAACAATATGGTATCCTAGGTTTACACGGTTTAAGAAATCGGGCCTATAGCTCAAGAAGGTAGGGTACTGCTTCTAATGTAAAGTAATTGCAGTAGTACTAAGGTTTTCTCACCAAAATACTAATACTTGCTTATCAATATATATAAATTACAACGATCTTTTATTTTACACTCGTGCTGCAGTTATTGGCTTGGATTGAGAGCAAGGTTATTTCTCCCGCAATATTATGTGGATAAAAGTTAAAGGTCGCTGATGAAAAGCAGAGGCAAGGGATAGTGATTGAACAGAACTCGACTATACACCTACCACATACTCTGGACCAGGCCCCCTCCCCTGATCTCCAGACAATGGCTGACTAATCAAGTAGACCTACAGGATACCATTTCCCCCAAATTAATTACCCAATATTACTGGTAACGATATGAGATACTGAAAGCTAATCCAACCCCTGGCCAGGATCCCTGGGGCCAGGATATTACCAGACAGATTTTACTACTGCGCCATAATGTAGCTAATAATGTGATCTTTACCAAACAGTTCTCAAATAAGGTATAGATATTGTATATGGAAGATCTCATAATTTCATCTAAAATAAGGTATAGATATGGTAAATAGGAAGATCTTATCATTCCATCTGTGCTTTGAAAACAACAATCACATTTGCCCTTCGAATTTCTAGGATTGATTGTCTGACCACGTGTCACTAAACAGCAATTCAAA
>JAXCGZ010019194.1:12500-65000 GCA_037179515.1 Halocaridina rubra
TACACCAGGGAAAACGAGAAAGACACAAAGTTGGCTTAAAAATTTATAAAAATTGTCACGATTTAAAACAATGAAATTTAAAATATAATCAAAGATCCATTAAATTCACTTTTCGTACAGAACAGTTATTCTAGCAACTTTAAGTATAATCACGACATACAGCTAAAAATCAGTCACAAAGCAAAATATATGTCTTGCGGATAAAATCAGATGCGAGGAGTAGGCCGGCCTCTAGCAGAGAGTAGTCGGCCTCGAGCAGAGAGTGGCCGGCCTCGAGCAGAGAGTGGCCGGCCTCGAGCAGAGTGGGGCCGACCTCGAGCAGAGTGGGGCCGACCTCGAGCAGAGTGGGGCCGACCTCGAGCAGAGTGGGGCCGACCTCGAGCAGAGTGGGGCCGACCTCGAGCAGAGAGTGGCCGGCCTCGAGCAGACTTCAAGAATTAACTTGCGTCCTTTAGTCAAGAACTGGATGTCAAACGAACAAGGCTCACGAGGACTCAAAATTATTCGTGGAAGAAGGAATTCGTCGGAGTGTTCCATTCTCGTCAGGAAACTGATTTCCAACGGACGTGTCATTTGATAATTCGCTAGAATTCGTCGAATACTGAAGTAATTCTAGAAGACCATCTAAAGATAAATCTTGTATTCCAAGAAACTCTCGAAGGCGACTTAAAAATGATCCAAGTGTATGAACCACCATCAAAAACAGGAACACAACGTAGACGAAGTAATGCTTCATTGTAGAAGAGAAATTTGGTAGACTGCGGAGATTCAAACAACGTCTTACGCCTCTCGACCTTCAAAAGTAACTGAGCTCTATAATTCCATAGACTAAGAAAGTAAACTCTACACCTCTGGCAACCTCATCGTTAACAATGGAATTGAATAATTAAGAGCTAAATAGAATCACTAACAGTACTTTGGATATCTTAATAACCACTCACCAATAACTACAGAGAAACTGACCAATAATATAAAATTACCAGTTATATTCCAAAAAAACATATACACACTGCTGAATAACTGACCAAACCATAGTTTTGTGAGAAAAAAAATGCAAAATATAATACCCATTGACAAACATTGTCAAAATATGCAAAACAGGGTGAAAGTGCAAAGCTTAGAAATGAAATAGTTTAAAAACACTTTGACCCGATTTCTTAAACAGTGTAAACCTAGAATACCATAGTGTTAGTTAGCTAGATACACACAAATGGATTTCGTAAACACATCTGACGCGGTTCTCTGTATGGCTAGGATCCCACGTGGGATCCTATCCATACACAGAACTGCGTCATGCGTTTATGAAATCCATTTGAGTGTGTCTAGCTACCTAACAACATGATATCCTAGGTTTACACTGTTTAAGAAATCGGGCCTTTGAATAATCTTTATCTGTTGAAGTTCTGTGTTCAATGTGAAGGTTCAATTTCCACTTCTTTCAGCGACCAAACAGGCTGATTTTTTTTTTAATGGGTAGAGACTGTTGAGGAAACTATAACCTCACCTCCATACCCTAACTCCTGTCGTCTAGTAGGCATATTGAGCACATCACAGGAAATGGCAGGCAATTATGGAAGTAAATGTATACCATAAATATAAGATAATTCGTACATTTTAGATTTCTCACAGATACTACAGCTGAAGGATTTTTAAACTTGAATAGGACTGTCCAGGACAGTTCGATGTTAAGTCTTCCTTCAGTTACGGTTATATTTTATGCCTACATCAACACTGAATATTCTTGGATATTCATTACACACCTCTTATTATCCCTTCACTTCTGACAAGTCATTACAGTCTCCATCTCTGTTCCTTTTTACTTAATGTCCTCTTCGTACCCAGGCTCGGTGGAGGCTGTTTTATTTTATTTTATTTTTTGGCCCGTCCTGGTGTCAAAAAAAAAAAATAGAGTATCTCTCTCTCTCTCTCTCTCTCTCCTCTCCTCTCTCTCTCTCCTCTCTCTCTCTCTCTCTCTCTCTCTCTCTCTCTCTCTCTCTCTCTCTCTCACCTCCCATGAGAATTATACACCTAATAAACATTGGAAACTTTCGAAACTCCTTTTCAGACTTAGGCTTAATTAAGTTTGCAGTTCCCCCCGAGTAATAAAGATGCTTGATCTTAGTAAGTGTATCTCTCCTCCAGTGAAGTTGGAAGTTCATCCCAGTTGCTTATATAGTATTTATAAAGATCTCCAGAGACCATCCACTGTTAATGAAAGTTTCCAAAGATGTTGATGTTTCACATGCTCATCCAATGGTTGTTGTTCCGATTTTACGTCACGGACTCCCTTTTCTACCAAGGGCTAGGACGGTTGCCTTCTTGCGAAGGATTTGTTTTGGCATATGTAATCGTTACCCTGAGTGCATAACCTCAGACCGTGACGGGGCGCGAACCCTACACATCTGTCTTAATGCTCATCCACTGGTAATAACATTTAGACAGATGTGTAGAAATCAGAGTTTGCGATTGATAATATGAGGTACAAATAACACATGTATCAAATATTAGTATTAAAATCATTATAAAAATAAAATAAAAATATATTATTCAAAATTGCAAAAATATATAAAGTAAATAATTTGTGTCAAAAGTGTCTACGTGCTTTTGTGTCCTTATACACATACATTGATACGAGTATAATAATAATAATAATAATAATAATAATAATAATAATAATAATAATAATAATAATAATAATAATAATAATAATAATAATAATAATAATAATAATCATCATAATAATCATAATAATCATAATAATCATCATCATCATAATAATAATAATAATAATAATAATAATAATAATAATAATAATAATAATAATAATAATAATAATAATAATAATAATAATAATAGAAAAAAATAATTACTGGAAATTAAGAATACTGAGAAGTAATCATTATTTCACAACAGTTAAAATTTCTATTTTTTCTTAGTAAATTAATTCCTTTATAGACTGTGAACTGCTACTTAATTTAAAAAAAAACCACACCCAGTAAAAAATAATTAATTATTTTCCTTAACAAAAAAATTTTAAAGTTGATATTTCTCACACTTAAAATCAGAGTATTTCAATCGATGATTTCCTCCCCCCCACTCCCCTAAGCAATTTTACACTAATAATAAACATGGATTTTTTTTGATTCGGTTTTACGTCACGAACTCCCTTTTATACTAAGGGCTAGGACGGTTGCCTTCTTACGAAGGACTTGTTTTGGCAGATGTAATCGTTACCCTGAGTGTATGCCCTTACTAACCTCAGTCCGTGGCTGGCGCGAACCCTGGACCCGACGCGACCTGCCGCCTTAGAGTCGCAGACGCTACCATTTTGCCACGGAGACTACACACTAATAATAAACATGAAGAGGGAAAAAAAAAGATGGCAGTAATAATATTAGAAATAATAAAAAAAATAGGAAAAACTCATTCTGGCAAAGCAAGAAAACACGAGTACAAATATATTTGGGTAACCATGGCAACCTATCCTCTTAAGCAAGATGTTGTATGTATGTACTCCATCTGATGCCCATATGATCGGATTTTCCATTAAGAAGATTTTTGTCTTTCTTGTAGCTGCAAATGTTCCCCTTTTCCTCTTCTATTACAAATGTTTCCCTTTCCCTCTTCTCCTACAAATGTTTCCCTTTCCCTCTTCTCCTACAAATGTTTCCCTTTCCCACTTCTCCTACAAATGTTTCCCTTTCCCTCTTCTCCTACAAATGTTGCCCTTTTCCTCTTCTACAAATGTTCCCCTTTTCCTCTTCTCTTAAAAATGTTTCCCTTTTCCTCTTCTCCTACAAATGTTTCCCTTTCCCTCTTCTCCTACAAATGTGTCCCATTTCCTCTTCTCTTAAAAATGTTTCCCTTTCCTCTTCGCCACAAAATAGTAAAGCAATCGATGTTGACAATGGAATTTACATGATCAAAACTCTTCTGATTACAAATGACTTTAAGTTTTGGAAAATAACTTCAAAACAATTTAAAAAAATAAAATTAACACTACAGTTTAAAATGAGAACTAAAAACGAATATTTTCTTTATTTCAACCGTTCAAATTGATTTATCCCTGTAAAAGGGACAGAATAAGGAAGTGGCCGAAACCTGTTAAAAGTTGAGCGAACCTAGAGCGAGTTCTGTATTCAGTTTAAAATGACAACTAAAAACGAATATTCTTTGTTATTTCAACCGTTCAAAGTTATTTATATCTGTAAGAGTCATGTGTACGGGCACAGACAGAATAAGAAAGAGGTCGAAACCTGTTAAAAGTTGAGCGAAACTAGAGCGAGTTCTGTATTCAGTTTAAAATGAGAACCAAAAACAAATATTCTCTATATTTCAACCGTTCAAAGTGCTTTATCTCTGTAAATGTCAAATGTACGGGCACAGGACAGAATAAGAAAGTGGCCGAAACCTGTTAAAAGTTGAGCGAAACTAAAGCGAGTTCTGTTCTGAATTCTGCAACAGATATCAATAAGCCTCTCAAATGAGCAACATCAGGTCACACAAGAAGAACAACATATCTAACAAAAAAAAGGAAGAGGAGGGGTCAAAGAAAATTTCATTAATCCACTCACACTAGAGCCCGATTTCTTAAACAGTGTAAACCTAGGATACCATATTGTTAGTTAGCTAGACACACACAAATGGATTTCATAAACGCATCTGATGCTGTTCTGTGTATGGCTAGGCACCCACATGGCCCGATTTCTTAAACAGTGTAAACCTAGGATACCATATTGTTAGTTAGCTTGACACACACAAATGGATTTCATAAACGCATCTGACACGGTTCTGTGTATGGCTAGGACCCCATACGGGATCCTAGCCATACACAGAACCGCGTCAGATGCGTTTATGATATCCATTTGTGTGTGTCTAGCTAACTAACAATATGGTATCCTAGGTTTACACTGTTTAAGAAATCGGGCCTAGGTCTTGACAAGTCCAGGAAGTAACAAAAGCATATTTCAATTAAACTATACTATTTTCCTACCAACAAGAAAGTAGACTAAGATGGTATGGTCATGTCGTTAGGAGGGATGAACAGTATGTAGGGAGGAGAGTGATGGGAATGGATATATAGGGTAGGAGAAGGAGGGGGAGACCAAAGCGTAGGTGGATGGATTGCATCAATGACGACCTGAGACCTAAAGGTTTGTTGGGTGATGAGGTATGGGACAGAAACATATGGAGAATACTGGCCAGAAACATCGACCCCACATAAAAGTGGGAAAAGATGTAGACGAAGAAGAAGAAGAATTTTCCTACCAACCGCAATTAAAGGTAATCTATTCAAGAAAATTGAAGCTTGTATCGAAAAGAGAAGGGATTGGGTGGGGTGTCAACCTAATTTATTAAGGGGGAGGGGGTGTAGGTTAATTTATTAAGGGAGATTCTCTCTTCTTTTTCAGATAAAATGCTTATCACCCGAGGTCACTTCTCTTCATTGGCAGTCAACGATAACTGACATTTTCATTTCCTTGAGTGGATTTTAAAGCTAGGTTTCCTCTCTCTCTCTCTCTCTCTCTCTCTCTCTCTCTCTCTCTCTCTCTCTCTCTCTCTCTCTCTCTCTCTCTCTCTCTCTCTCTCTCTCACACACACACACACACACACACACCTTCACTAAGTATAAAATGGAACCGATGAGGAGACGGGAAGATCCGAGCTTTGGGCTCTTTCCCGTAAACACAATTAGGTAATCACAATTAGGTAATCACAATTAGGTAATCACACACACTCTCTCTCTCTCTCTCTCTCTCTCTCTCTCTCTCTCTCTCTCTCTCTCTCTCTCTCTCTCTCTCTCTCTCTCTCTCTCTCACACACACACACACACACACACACACTCTCTCTCTCTCTCACTCTCTCGCTCTACACACACACACACACACACACACTCTCTCTCTCTCTCTCCTCTCTCTCTCTCTCTCTCTCTCTCTCTCTCTCTCTCTCTCTCTCTCTCTCTCTCTCTCTCACACACACACACACACACACACACACACACCTCTCTCTCTCTCTCTCTCTCTCTCTCTCTCCTCTCTCTCTCTCTCTCCTCTCTCTCTCTCTCTCTCTCTCTCTCTATTCTCTCTTGGTTTGAATCCCATAAAAATACATTTAATTATTCAAATTTTCACATATAATATTGCATTTAGTTGATCACTGGAGATGCCCATAGAGACGGGACTTGAAATTAAATGCGAAAAATGACCAAGAATGAGAGTGGGAAGAGAAAGTAATAAAAACTGAAACGTTCAGTAGAATGTGTTCATCGTTTAGCTTCATTAGTTAGCAGAAAGGTTTCTCTCTTATCTTGCACCTTCAGTGGGACACTTAGTAGCACTCTAGAGCACTGATTATGCGTCCTAGGTTCGAATCCTGGCCAAAAACAAAATATAATTCATGTTTTCATACTAATTCTAGCTGACAGGCAGTTAACACTACTCGGAAATAGATAAGTGACAAAACTCTGCAGCAGGAGAAAATCCAAGATAAACTTAAAGAGAGAGAGGAGAGAGAGGAGAGAGAGAGAGAGAGAGAGAGAGAGAGAGAGAGAGAGAGAGAGAGAGAGAGAGAGAGAGAGAGAGAGAGAGAGAGAGAGATAATACATAGACAACAATCGTTGACGGATACTCCAAAAACTAAGACTCGAAAAAAATAAAAAGCGCAAACAACATGCAATAAAAAGAGATGAAGGCTATCGTGTATTGTCGCGCCTAGCTTATAGCTCATCAATCATGTTGAAACGTGTTAACACCTCTTAACCACCCAGCACCTTATACTACGGGCATACAGGTACAGAGGAGTCTTTGCGCGGGAAGAAAAACTTATGCGGTAACGCTCTTTTGGATAACCAGCATGGAGATGTGTATAAAAATAAAGTTCCGGTTTTACGTCACGGACTCCCTTTTCTACCAAGGGCTAGGACGGTTGCCTTCTTGCGAAGGATTAGTTTTGGCAGATGTAACCCTTACCCTGAGTGCATGCCCTTGCTAACCTCAGACCGTGACGGGGCGCGAACCCTCGACCTGACGCCTCAGAGTCAAGGACGCTACCGTTTGAGCCACGGTAACTACATGTGTATAAAACTATAGATAGATATAATTGTTCAAAGCTCGAGTATACATTAAATATAGACTGTAAACTTTGGTCATTTAATACTCAGCCTT
Source organism: Halocaridina rubra (assembly GCA_037179515.1). Taxonomy (NCBI): domain Eukaryota; kingdom Metazoa; phylum Arthropoda; class Malacostraca; order Decapoda; family Atyidae; genus Halocaridina; species Halocaridina rubra. Next base: position 19,664 of record JAXCGZ010019194.1, read on the forward strand.
CAGGATATTAATAGAAAAACGACGGCAAGCAGTGTACGTAAAAGCAAAAAAAAAAAATTTAATATTATAAAAGTTTTGTTACCACTTTTGCTATGAAGAGTCAATATATTTGGATAGCCTACCTGAGGTGAAAAGAATATTTTAGGATCAAGCTACAATGAGTAGTTGGCTAATAATAATAATAATAATAATAATTAATAATAATAATAATAATAATAATAATAATAATAATAATAGTAATAATAATAATAATAATAATAATAGTAATAATAATAATAATACAAACAATAATAATAATAATAATAATAATAATAATAATAATAATAATAATAATAATAATAATTCACAATCGATTATTATAACATATGCAGCCTCCAGTTAATTTTTTTTAGTACTTGGGAAAAAAAAAAGTACAGACCATCTCCCCTCTCAATCAATTTTTCTTCCATATCCACTTTCCCCCCCCCCCAATTTCCTCCTCTCCCCCCCCAAAAAATAAAAATTCCGATACATTAACGCTCTAGGGAAGGAGGCCAAAATTCACACTCAAAAAAAAAAAAAAAAAAAAAAAAAAAAAAAAACGATTAGAGGGGAGAGGGATTGGAGGGGGAGGAGTGGGGAGGTGATATGATGAAAATTAGGAGGGGGGGAAGAGTGGATAAGTAGAGGGGAGATGATGTAGAATATGCCTCGTCCAATCCCCTCCTAATCGTGGGAAAAGAAAAGCTGCAACAGCATTCTCTCTCTCTCTCTCTCTCTCTCTCTCTCTCTCTCCTCTCTCTCTCTCTCTCCTCTCTCTCTCTCTCTCGCTCTCTCTCTCTCACTCTCTCTCTCTCTCTCTCTCTATCTATCTATCTATCTATCTATCTATCTATCTATATATCTATCTATCTATCTATCAATATATCTATCTATCTATCTATCTATCTATTTATCTATCTATCTATCTATCTATCTATCTATCTACCTACTTACTTACCTACCTACCGAACTAACTAACTACCTGTCTGCCTGTCTGTCTGTCTATCCATCTATCTATTTTTTTACCTACCTGTCAATTTACCTATCCCAAACATAAGTACTAAAATGTATTAAACAAACAAGATGCCTACTTCTCTCTCGTCCAACTGAATCCAGGAAAAAGATCAGTTAAAAATGACAGGCTAAAAGCCACAAAAACGTAACTAACATATTAGTACCTAACTTAACTTAACCTTATCTAAGCTTACCAAGCCTTATCATTCATGAAATACTTACACATATATATACTAAGGTGTCAGCAGAGAAAGTTATATTGTCAGGTAATACTGTTTCAGCTTTATTTATTGCCTTCATTATCTAAATAAAATCTTTATTTACCAGCGCCTAATTTTTTTCGAGAGAAACTTATGATTTTTTTTTTTTTTTTTTAGCTTATTTGTGTGCCTTTTTTCTGCTCACCGCCCTATCTATACCTTATATATATATATATATATATATATATATATATATATATATATATATATATATATATATATATATATATATATATATATATATATATATATATATATATATGTAGTCGCCGTGGCTCAGTCGGTAGCGTCTCCGACTCTGAGGCGTCAGGTCGAGGGTTCGCGCCCCGTCACGGTCTGAGGTTAGCAAAGGCATGCACTCAGCGTAAGGATTACATCTGCCAAAACAAGTCCTTCGCAAGAAGGCAACCGTCCTAGCCCTTGGTTGATAAGGGAGTCCGTGACGTAAAACCGGAACGAACATATATATATATATATATATATATATATATATATATATATATATATATATATATATATGAATCATTTTTTACCCCGACCGGGACTTGTCACTTTAGTGTGAACGCGGCCTTAACCACCAGTTGCTTGAGCGTCCGCGGTTTTTGCGTTTTTATTAAGACGTGAACGCGACATGACAATTATGCAATCGCATAAGTTATAAATAAAAAACAGAAACGCTTAAATAACTTCTTACTAAATTGCACTATATATTCGCAAAGCTTAATATGGAGAAAATCCTTCCAGTATTTTAATAAATCCGCATAAATTCCGGTAAATCTGCCAGCAAGCCACCCTCTTTTACGGGATTAGCAGAAAGGCATGAGTTTGCTCATAAGTCGGAGGGAGAGGGGTGAGGCGAAAAGAAAGGGATTAATAAAATAATAAAAAGATGAATGAAATTTACACAAATAATCCGCAAGCCCCCCCCACACACATATATATATATATATATATATATATATATATATATATATATGTGTGTGTGTGTGTGTGTGTGTGTGTGTGTGTGTGTGTGTGTGTGTGTGTGTGTGTGTGTGTGTGTGTGTGTGTAGAATTGCAACAGGGGTGCCATAAAGAGCCATCGAAGACAGGATAGTAAAGGCCATAGACACAAAGATATACATTTGGTTGACTACTTTCTTACTGATTTATTTATATATTATGTCTGGGAGTTAGAGATACTGATGATCAATGACTCCACACACCTAATGTCAGAACAGTGTCAAAGACATGAAGAGGACTCGACTTAGGAAACTCTTGATTGGGAGTATAGTTATTCCGTTTTCAGGTAATAATAATAATAATAATAATAATAATAATAATAATAATAATAATAATAATAATAATAATAATAATAATAATAATAATAATAATAATATTAATATTAAGAAGAAGAAAGAAGAAGAAAGAGGAAGGAAGAAGAAGGAAGAAGGAAGAAGAAGAGAAGAAGAAGAAGAAGAAGAAGAAGAAGAAGAAGAAGATTATTAATATTATTATTATTATCATTATTAATATTATTATTATTATTATTATTATTATTATTATTATTATTATTATTATTATTATTATTATTATTATTTTATTATTATTATTATTATTATTATTATTATTATTATTATTATTATTATTATTATTATTATTATTATTATTATTATTATAATGTGGTAGTTACTATCAACTCAGCAGGTTAAGTACTCTATTAGATGAATAGGAGAAATATATTCACTATTTGATGTAATAAGCAAATCTGAATACATCTTAATAAGGTGAGTCTTTGAACAGGCCACGTGTCCCGCCATACACATCACTTTTGATTGAAGAAAAAAATCCAGTAGTCATGCAAGTATACTATTAATATACTTTCTCAGCTTTTCTTCCTTTATAATTAAATAGGAGAGAGAGAGACAGAGAGAGAGAGAGAGAGAGAGAGAGAGAGAGAGAGAGAGAGAGAGAGAGAGAGAGAGAGAGAGTATTCGTCCTGCATTCCTATAAAAGTGGAGTCATGTACGAAAGAGGAAAAGGGGATTAAAAAAGATCACAATTTAATCTTGCTTTTAGGTCAAGTACTGTAAAGGATTATAAAAATAAAATGAAAACTGCAGCTACAGTTACTAATGGACTTTGCATCCTATATCCGGAGTGTGTTAACAACTGACAAGAAGGTATAACGTGAAAATAATATCATTTCCATATATCTAAGTCAACATTAAACGCCTAAAACACACTGAAAAAAAATAAATAAATAAACACGGTCCTAAGCAATTTCATGTTTCTCCCCTTAGCTGAGAGGGGAGACGAGCCACGGAAGAACCAAGTGCGCGACTAGTCTCCCCTTGAACGAGCTCTACTCAGGAATACACATCTATTCCCCTCAGGTGAGAGGGGAGACGAGCCACAGAAGAACCAAGTGCGCGACTAGCCTCCCCTTGAACGAGCTCTACACAGGAATACACATCTTTTCCCCTTAGCTGAGAGGGGAGATGAGCCACGGAAGAACCAAGTGTACGACTAGTCTCCCCTTGAACGAGCTCTACTCAGGAATACATATCTAATCCTCTTAGCTGAGAGGGGAGACGAGCCACGGAAGAACCAAGTGCATGACTAGTCTCCCCTTGAACGAGCTCTACTCAGGAATACACATCTATTCCCCTTAGCTGAGAGGGTAGACGAGCCACGGAAGAACCAAGTGCGCGACTAGTCTCCCCTTGAACGAGCTCTACTCAGGAATACACATCTATTCCCCTTAGCTTAGAGGGGAGACGAGCCACGGAAGAACCAAGTTCGCGACTAGTCTCCCCTTGAACGTGCTCTACTCAGGAATACACATCTATTCCCCTTAGCTGAGAGGGGAGACGAGCCACGGAAGAACCAAGTGCACGACTAGTCTCCCCTTGAACAGGCTCTACTCAGAAATACACAGCTATTCCCCTTAGCTGAGAGGGTAGACGAGCCACGGAAGAACCAAGTGCGCGACTAGTCTCCCCTTGAACGCGCTCTACTCAAGAATACATATCTATCTTTACTTTGCCATTGCTAAGATGTACTCAGCAGGCACAATGAGTAGAAAAGAGATAAATGACGACATACATCAAAAATATTTCTTTTACGACTTTGACACGACGGTGGAAATTTATTTTCCGACAGGCAACAAGGATGTCTCGATCAAAAATCGTATCACAGAATAGCTAAGCAATAGACCAAGGAACCCATGGAAGCTTCAAAACTAGTAAGATACCGGGCTTGGCATCTCACTTTCTCATGTCAGATACACTTAGTACTGCACGGAGGTCTCCAAAGATCCGTCAAGTTTAATAAACAACTTTATTGCGTTAATGTGACAGATGAATGGAGCCAATTTTCTATTCTTGTTCACAGTTCAGAATATATATATATATATATATATATATATATATATATATATATATATATATATATATATATATATATATATATATATATATATATATGTATGTGTGTGTGTGTGTGTGTGTGTGTGTGTGTGTGTGTGTGTGTGTGTGTGTGTGTGTGTGTGTGTGTGTGTAACAAGAAGAAGAACAATGCAATAAAACAGCCAAGAGAACGAGGTAACTTAAAATGAGGCGAGTCCACGCACAGAAGACAGGAAATAAGATGAACGACCCAAACAAAAAGAAGAGAGGAAAAAAGGGGAGTAGAAGGTAGGGAAAGGGGTAAGGGGAGGGTGGGACCCTCCCTCTGCACCAAACGACCAACGAGTATCCTTCGAAGATCATCCAACTGATACCAAATTCAATTTATTTTTTGCCAAGAAGAGAAGAAGCAGATATGTGCCAGTCGCTGGGGGGGGGAGGAGAGAGAGAGAGAGAGGAGAGAGAGAGAGAGAGAGAGAGAGAGAGAGAGAGAGAGAGAGAGAGAGAGAGAGAGAGAGAGAGAGAGACCCCCAACCCCAAGATCCCCCGTAAAAAATAATTTTGGGGATGATTAATTTTTGGGAAATAACCAACGACTGCTGGCTAGCTTTTTTTTTTTTTTTTTTTACTGTCCTGACAAAAATAAATTAAAAATAATATAAAATCATAAAATAAACATATACGAAAATAATTATGGGGCATTTTAATTCTTTGCTTTCTAGTACCATAAGCAATACACTACTATTTTGACCCCTAGACCAATGACCTATGACCCATGATACCTAATAGAATCAACCCTCTTCTCTTCCGTTTCCATTATATATAAAATAAGTATAAGCAACTCCTTCAGCGAACACACAGACACATAATACACACACGCATGAACACACATACACACACGCATTTCTATCTATATATATATATATATCATATCTATATATATATATATATATATATATATATATATATATATATATATATATATATAGATAGATAGATAGATAGATAGATAGATAGATAGATAGATAGATAGATGTAATCCATACCCTGAGTGCATGCCCTTGCTAACCTCAGACCGTGACGGGGCGCGAACCCTCGACCAGACGCCTCAAAGTCGCGGACGCTACCGCTTGAGCCACGGTGACTACATCATATTGTTATACAGTATATAAATTGCATATGTCATTTGAAGACAACCCTCAAATCCTTGTAACATTATTCCAGTCTTCGTTTTGTTTTTTTTTTTTTTTAATTTCTGATCTTCTTTTGAATCACTTGAGCCAAGTTAAAAGAGAGAGTTCGAGCTTCCTTGTTTTGTCTGGTTCCCCTCTCATTAGGTGATTAAAAGTCCTTTCATATTACAAAAGCCTTTGGCTCGATTTCTTAACTAGTGTAAACCTAGGATACCATATTGTTAGTTAGCTAGACACACAAATGGATTTCATAAATACATCTGACGCGGTTCTGTGTATGGCTAGGATCCCATATGGTCCGATTTCTTAAACAGTGTAAACCTAGGATACCATATTGTTAGTTAGCTAGACACACACAAATGGACTTCATAAATGCATCTGACGTGGTTCTGTGTATGGCTAGGATCCCACATGGCCCGATTTCTTAAACAGTGTATACCTAGGATACCATATTGTTAGTTAGCTAGACACACAAATGGATTTCAGAAACGCATCTGACGTGGTTCTGTGTATGGCTAGTATCCCTTGCGGGATCCTAGCCATACACAGAACCGCATCAGATGCGTTTAAGAAATCTATTTGTGTGTGTCTAGCTATCTAACAATATGGTATCCTAGGTTTACACTGTTAAGAAATCGGACTTTTATCGGGGAGATCGTCCACACCTCATTCACCTTCCCTTAACCATCTTCACTCTCCCTTTCATTATCTCATCTTCCTCTCTTTTGTCTTTCTTTCTCATGCGTTACATTTTTCAAGTCTTACTTAATCACGCTCTGGTCCCCTTTTTCTTTGTAATTTTTTCTCTGTTATTTCAAATTCTCTATTTTCTTTCAATTCTCTGAAACTTAGCGTAATAAGACTTATCCGGTATATTACAATGCAGCGTAATAAAAATTGCACATATATGATGACAGTTATTACGTTTCATCAGCTATTTAAGGCTGAGAGAGAGAGAGAGAGAGAGAGAGAGAGAGAGAGAGAGAGAGAGAGAGAGAGAGGAGAGAGAGAGAGAGAGAGAGAGAGGAAAAGCGTTAATAGTACAAAATAAAACGAAATGCTGTACTAAAATTAAAACGCCTTCTTTTGGATTTCCAATTAGTGATATATTTGCTAAATTACGCAATGTCTACATTGTAGAAGCTGTATTTTTATAAAAGATAAAAAATGACTCAACGCTTATCGGTCAATAATACTGTAGGGGGAGGGGTTAAGGAGAGGGTTATAGCACGAATCAACTTACAGAGGACAAACTAATTCGCAACCTGAATGACGCGATAAAAACCGATCTGTCATGTCAAAGCGCCCAAGGCCTAATGTGTTGCGTTCCATCACAAAATGATTAAATTTTCATTTAAAGAAAGGTGAAGGTTTGCCAAAGACAACAGTGAGACTAGTCGGTTTCTCTTTTCATACACATATGGACCATGAAGTCAGGCAATTGCCTCTGTGGTCTTAAAAATGGTAGCAATCCACAAGCATGCTATGAAAAGGCAATGAATATACAACTGTATATAGCCTAATAGCCTATTTCATCTCTATTTATGACTCCTGGAGTAATATGGGTAACAGTCCTCATGTAATAGCAAAACATCTTCATAAGTGTATAATATTGCAAATCCTCGAAGGAATTCACCAGGACTTTAATTACTTTTTAAACAGAAGCATGCAAGTTAGAAAGGCTTATTATGGCCGCCAATGACACCTGTTGACTAAAAAATTAAATAATGTTGATATCCTAAGAATGCTTAATTACTAACTAAAGGCAAGAAGACCCTTACCCATGCTTTAATAATAATAATAATAATAATAATAATAATAATAATAATAATAATAATAATAATAATAAGAAGAAGAAGAAGAAGAAGAAGAAGAAGAAGAAGAAGAAGAAGAAGAAGAAGAAGAAATTGTGTCAGAATTCAATTTGAGGGGTCATCTTGGCACTGAAAGCAAAGTGGCATTTTTTTTTTTTTTTTTGTGGTTAAGTCATCTAATTTCCAACCTAGCAAGGCTAAGTTGCTTCAGTTCAGGTTAAGTACAATATTAGTAAACTCTATATTACAAAATACTGACCTGAAAGATTCTATTTTGGCAACCGACTCTTGACCAAGCCTTCCAGATGCTCAAGTTCTTTGGCACTCTGAGGGTTTAGTGTTATTGAATAGGGAGCTATGGTGCCACAGTCCTTCCCCCTCCCACCCCCTTTTTTAAAGAGAGAAAGAATTAACCACATATGGTAGCCATGTTCCTCATTTAACCGTTCCCCCCTGGCTTTTATTAGGTTGGCATCTTCGAGTAGAGAAATATGCCTTACGCCAAAGCAAACAAAGGCTGAATTTACACTGCTCCAGCCTAAAAACAATGAGGTGTTGGCTGGATCATTTCCAGCCTTACTCTATAAAACGTATGGGGTAACGATGAGGGGAAACGAAGTGTATAAAAATAAAGCGAAAGAAAGAGGGGAAACGTGAAAAACGTTTCTGGGGAGAAACGTTAATTGCAGGCAGCAAACGTTGAATACATCATCACAAAATTATCTTGCAGGACTCCAACGCGTTGGTTTTCCCGTTTTCATTAAACAAGAAGGCTTTTAAGAGATTACAGTTTCACGTGCTACTCATTCATAATGGGCTCTCTCCCTCAAACAAATAATTGCAAACACCATTACCTTAAACTAATGGATAGAAAAAAAAAACTATTCTAAATATATTCTGAATTTGCCGATAGTGTATAATCTGAAATTCAAATTGTAAAATGAAGAAACATGTCATAAACTATATTTTTCATAGTTATTCCTGGATAAAAAGCACTGCATGAAGATACACTATCAATTTTACACAGAAATCATTGATATATATATATATATATATATATATATATATATATATATATATATATATATATATATATATATATATATATATATATATATATATATAATATATATATATATATATATATATATATATATATATATATATATATATATATATATATATATATATATATATATATATTAGTTCCAGGGAATATATGATTGGCACTATCGGTTGATTTAAAAATATGTTATGCCATTACTGATCCATACCAATAAGGGTGTACTCAACCTGCTAAGTTGACAAGGATTACAAGGGAAAAACTCTTCCCTCTCTTCTTAATGCCACAGATTATATTATTATTCTGTATATTATTCTATATTTTATTACAGTTCAAAAGGTTAATGCTGTGCAGTTACATTTTATTAAAATTTTCAAAAATTAGCATTGTTATTTTCTTGCATATAAACTACAAAAAGTAATTTTCGTTGCTTTAACATGCATCAGTATTTTAATCACCACTGAAATCCTATTACATATTCTTCTTTCATCTTGTTCTTCCATGCATTTGATATTACAGTATTTCCCCTTCTTTCTTCAGGCTATTGTTTATTGTTATGGTGATCTCTGAAGAAAGACAGAAGGGCATTTCTAAATACTGTTCCTTGCATATTTTACGCTTCCTTGCTCAAAAGAATTAGAATTGAGAAATAAGCTCCTCGATTTTCCCATTTATATACTTTTAAAAAATAAGCTTATACCCCTTAAATGAATGTGTGTGTGGGAGAGAGAGAGAGAGAGAGAGAGAGAGAGAGAGAGAGAGAGAGAGAGAGAGAGAGAGAGAGAGAGAGAGAGAGAGAGAGAGAGAGAGAATTCTTTTGTTCAAACACATACTTGTTTAAAAATACTTTCGATCTTATAATGATCACTTCACATGACCTAATTTTATGTGTGATGATAATTTTAGTAATAGATTATAAATGGATGAACATAATAAATTAAGGATCAGCCTCTTGATATCTGATGGCAATATTTTTAATTTGTAATCTAAATGGCTTATTAAATGCCTCTCTACAATCAACCACTTAAAAAAAAACACACAAACACGATCACAAATTTAAATATCTACACACACATATTATATATATATATAATATCTGTATGTATATATGTATGTACGTATGTACGTAAAATATTCTCAAAATAACTCTGCTGTTTTTGCAAAAGGTTGTTGTTGTTTTATATTCTCCACCCACGGATGGGTGAAACGGGTCATGGAGGACCCATTGCAAAAGGTAGTTTCCAACGTGGTTTTGTGTTGTACATACAAAAGTTAAAGCTGTTCATTTCCCTTTGACCACACACAATTTCCATGGCTGTACAATACTCAAAGCAAATTTAACTTGTATGTGCAAACCACTGAACTAGCGCGTAAATTATAAAAATCTATTTTGACACAAAACAGTTGTCAGTTGAAGTCATATATTGTTGATAGATGTGCGAATATATGTAAACAGTACCGTTATTTGCACACACACACACACACACACACACACACACACACACACACACACACACACACACACACACACACACACACACAAAACACTAAACCAGGTAACAGTTTGCTTGGCGTTTTATGCATCACTATCAATCAATCCGCAATATGAGGGTTGAAATAGGTTGGAGATGGGGAATTACCAATGGATGCCCTTCCTAACGTACGGCTGAAGGCTTGGTCACAGGCTCATCCCTTTTCTAAGTCAAATGCTCTAACTACTAAGCTAACCAGGTCTCTAACTTGGATAATAAAATAAAACTAAATTAATATAGCCGAAGAGTAACTGATATAAGAATACAATATTACTTATGCCATTCCAAAGAGTAGAATAAACTCCAAAAAAATTGTCTTTGAATCTTAAAGTGCTCTCCAAAATATTTTGAAATGAAAAAACACAAGCTTAAGACAATTGTTCCGTTGTTCCGGTTTTACGTCACGGATTCCCTTTTCTACCAAGGGCTAGGACGGTTGCCTTCTTGCGAAGGACTTGTTTTGACAGATGTAATCCTTACCCTGGGTGCATGCCCTTGCTAACCTCAGACCGTGACGGGGCGCGAAGCCTCGACCAGCCGCCTCAGAGTAGCGGACGCTACCGCTTGAGCCATGGTGACTACACACAAGACAATGTAAATCCATATTTTGAAAATGCATTATTAACAATAGGCAACTGCTTCAGAATAGTGATGATGGTGGTGGTGATGATTGTTGTGGTGGTGATAAAGATGGTGGCGTTGGGGGTGATGATTAAATTCTTCAAAGACTTGGATCATACATTTTTAATAATGTAGACATTGTTTGAGTGCAATACCTGGATACGCAAGAACAAATTGTTCCGGTTTTACGTCACGGACTCCCTTTTCTACCAAGGGCTAGGACGATTGTTTAGGCAGATGTATTCCTTACCCTGAGTGCATGCCCTATACACAAGAGCAAATTACAGATTGTATAATATTCCATGGGTTATGAATAGCTTAATGCTCAAAAAAAAAAAAAGTTTTAAAACTACTATCTGATTGCTGAGAAAGTGATTACACAAATAAAAAAAAAAGTTAACAATTTAAACATTTATTGGAAAATACCTAAGAAAACAAGTACTGTATAAATAGTAATTAATAACAATTAATATGTAAGTCTCCGCATTTGTTCCTAAGTTCATCTTGATACGAGAGCTGCGGAACTGAAATTTATCCACATTAATGACGACTGATCTCCTGTATATACTAATCCACCATAAACACTTTCATGTAGTCACCGTGCCTCAAGCGGTACCGTCCGCGATTCTGAGGCGTCAGGTCGAGGGTTCGCGCCCCGTCACGGTCTGAGGTTAGCAAGGGCTTTCATTCAGGGTAACAATTACATCTGCCAAAACAAGTCCTTCGCAAGAAGGCAACCATCCTAGCCCTTAGTAGAAAAGGAGTCCGTGACGTAAAACCGGAACAAAACCATAAACCCTTTCATACATCCAATGATGTACTCATTACTCGCGTTGAGTTGACACGGGCTACTAAGTATATGAGGGACACCATTACTCTTCCTTCTTATCTGCAAATGACTTTTGCAAAGAGTTAAGTATTTGAACCACGAGTGCAACAGAGGCTTGAATTTTCTGTGTGGCAAACAGGGGTCATGAAGACTAAGCAGATCAAAAACAGAATCTGTATTCCAGGTCAAAACTTAGCACGAGGGTCTGCCCCTCTCTTTTTTCTCTCTTACTTTATTTAATTTTCGTGCTTTTCCCTCCAATTCCCTTACATCCTTAATTCCCTCCCCCTTTTTCCCCTCCTATCGTATCCCATCCTATAAAAAAAAACTAAGCAAGAAAGTAGAAGCAGCGTTTTATGTATCACAACTAGTCCCCATTAGAATGGGGGAGGCTACAGACATGTTGGAGCTGGCGAATTAGGGCTTTATGCCCTTCCTAATACCCCATGGTGGGGTCCAAATCATGCTACCCGTTGTTAGTCGCTTCTCAACACGCATATACTACTAATGAGCTGCGACGGACATTGTAAGTATTAATACTACTATTACCATACATTAGTATAAAATATTAAAAAATACCTGGTCTTTATTTTGGTGTCCTGTTCGTGGATCTTGATGACGGAACAGAATAACGATACACTATTTTAGAGTAAAACTCACACCTGGAATAAGGAAACTACATTAGTACTCCGGGAATAATACAGTATATCAGAAAAATCATATCATCAATAATCTAAAGCACTCATCCACCTGTGTCCCTACCATACACCTTAAGACACTTTGGACCATACTTTGGACCAGTACTGTATAATTTAGGTTGAAGACACTTATATACATGTATTACTTGACTTAAAGCATACAGTATAAATGAATTACAATACAGAAATAAAAATGTAAAAATACGGTACAGTACAGTAATACATGCAATAATACATGGGTATTTAATGGGTAGGTTTTTGTTCGTATCTGTGAATGTTCCTAACTCAGCTGTTCGTAAGTAGGGGAGCTTCTGGATATGTACTATACAGTACTTTTTTTTTTACCTAAACAGAGCTTGAGAACAAGTCTACTTATGAACAGATTTCTGGAACAGGAGACATGAGTAACAGTTAAATTCTACCAAAAGCACAAAAAGAATCAGAAGTGCACAAGTGCAGCCATACACAAACACTGATGGTTGCTGTTTTTTCGTTTTATAATTGTCCATTCGAGTGGGGGGTAACACAGACAGGTTGGAGGTGAGGAATTAAAGCTGGGATTAAACATGGGTCAGAATCTTCAAGTCAAAGTTGAAAATTCCAACCACTGGATTACAATAAGAACAAAATTACAAATGAACCACGTGTGTTTTTCTTTTACTCCACTATAAATATCATGCAATATACTTTAGGACAACAGCTATAATATCAACTATATAAGTGACTAGAAAATATGAATAAATAAATATCATTTGTATATTGTCTTCTGATGAGGTAGTCTCAATAGCCTAGGTTAACTTCAACTTACCCAGTCCCTCCTCACCTCAGCTCTCGGTTACTTTATATAATTTCACATTTTGGAAGGGAAATTCCTATAAAATCGAAGAGCCATTACATGGAAAAAAAGTGAGGCACTTCTCGATCAAAATCAAATAGATTTCAACATAATAGATGCTCGAAAAGAAAATACGAAGACAGAAACATTTATCTTTCAAAATAAACCCAAAGAGAAAGAATTTCTATTTCTGCAAAGGGCGCGCGTGCACACACACACATATGTGCCTAATGCCAAATACGTTCATATATCGCATAGATTGTTATAAATGATAAAAGGCCTTATCAATATGACTACAAACACACTTTCCTAATTATTGGTGTAATCAAAAATTTCAAGGTAAACTTTTCACTTTGCATTTTACAAATTGGATGGCATTATTATTTGCGTTATATTTTCATTATATTTTATCATATCTACGATGATAGCAGAAAGTAAATTCTTTATCATCTTTAGGCTATATTCATCAATTTTACGTTACCCCCCAAAACATTGTTATATTTTATTTTTATTCGAGGGACCTCTCATCTGTATTTTTCTTCCTCAGTTTCAAGGTTTTAGCTTCGACTCGGCCATTCCTACCGAGTAGTCAATATTACCACTGCTTCCTGGTGTAGCGATGCTAAATATACAACCAATATCACCCTATCGAGGGTTCGCGCCCCGTCACGGTCTGAGGTTAGCAAGGGCATGCACTCAGGGTAACGATTACATCTGCCAAAACAAGTCCTTCTCAAGAAGGCAACCGTCCTAGCCCTTGGTAGAAAAGGGAGTCCGTGACGTAAAACCGGAACATCAACCTATTAAGGTATGCAAGGCTTCAAATTCGAGTTGGGTTAGGTTAAGTTATGTACCCACTGCCGCCCACGAGTATCAGCCCCAACACAGAAAAATTCTGATTTCGGAAAAAAAAAATCTGATTCAAAACACATCAAAACTTATCAGAAACAAATAGTTTAGTCCAAAACCTGAAGGGATGCATAAAACGAATCTTAACCATCTGATAGATGGACCACTAATGGTTACCAAGTTCATATCAAATTCCAATGTACAGATAAAACTGTTGTGCTGGAAAGACGTAACGGTGTAGGGGTGGCTGAAGAGAAGAGACTGCTTGAGTAGTTGCTATGCGAAGTTTGCCACTAATTTGTGTAAACTTAAAGTATTAGTAAAGTTTTTAAAATAAGAACAAACTTTCGTACATATACACTATTACACACACACACACACACATACACACACAATATATATATATATATATATATATATATATATATATATATATATATATATATATATATATATATATATATATATATATATATATATATATATATATATATATATATATATATATATATATATATATATATATATATATATATATATATATATATATATATATATATATATATATATATATATATATATATATATATATATATATATATATATATATATATATATATATATATATATATATATATATATATATATATATATATATATATATATATATATATATAATGACAATACATTCTATACGAAATTGAGTGATCCGAAAAACTAAAACCCATTGTAAAAAAAAAGAAAAAAAGTCTACAGTTCGATAAATCACAAAGAGAATTTAGCTTGTAATTTGCAACAAGTTCCCAAAAGGATTTAAAATGAATTGCTGCAGAAACTTATTGAGGCCTGCACAGGCGACAGATTGTCAATGGGCCAAACGAGACTCCGAAATTAATCGGTATGACATTCATTCTCTCTCTCTCTCTCTCTCTCTCTCTCTCTCTCTCTCTCTCTCAAGGGGCTGCTTTAGTGATTGCAATAGGAATACGGAAGAGCAGCATTAAAATTTCAAAATAGAAATTTAAAAACATTTATTCTTAGCTTTACGGCAAGTTGTATCAGAGAGAGAGAGAGAGAGAGAGAGAGAGAGAGAGAGAGAGAGAGAGATTAGTAAATCAAGCGCTACGCCGAAAATTTGTACTAAAACAAACTTTATTTCCATTTCATTATACAATGGGTATTCGTCAGCCGGGGCAAGCCCCAACCCCCCACTGTGGTGTCCAAACACAGCAGTTCCTGCCAGTAAACAGCTTAAACTCTCGGTCTTGGACGGGAACCGATCTTTCGACCTCGCGAGTGCGAAGCCAGCGCGTTACCACTGTACTAGCCAGCAGGCTAGATTTATATATCTTAAAAAAAAAAAGACTGCAATGCTGTAAGACGTATTCATGACTAAAAAAAATATTATCACTTACTGTATATGTACAAAGTTTAAAATAATGTAAGGGAAGCCAATAGACCAATAACTTGGAAGTATTCGAAAATCATAGACTAATGCGTCACAGAAAACTTGACATTTCATACACATAATGCCACTTCAGTTTACCATATGCCTGCATACAGTAAGTGAAAAATAGAGCATATAATAATAAAAATAATAATAATAATAATAATAATAATAGGAAGAAAAGTTTTGGCACCCTTCCATAAATCGTTTTATACGTCATAAAACAGTGATTCTCTGACATGTGTCAAAAACTCACGTCACTCACTCCTGGAAAACTGTTTATAGGGTAAAACGCGTGGAGGTTAGGTTAGTTAGGTCAGCTTAGTTATGGTAGGCTAGTTAACCTGCGTTAGTTTGTAACGTTACGTTAGTCATGGTAGGCTAGGTTAATTACTTTCGTGGCTGGTAATAAAGTCACAGGTAAAATCCCACAGGTTAGGTTAGGTGGTTAGGTAAGCTTTGACTTTTTTTACCTAGATGCACTCCTCAAGAATAGGTTCAGGAGTTACCCACTGCCCTCATTACGTCGGCCCCAACATCAACAAAAAAGTAATATTCCGAAAAAAACAATTATCAAAATACTTCAAAACACATATAAACCTATCAAAATATTAGTCAAGTCCAAAATTAGGAGTGCGTAAAACAAACCTTGAAAGGACCAACAACAACTCTTCTATTAATAAAACAAGGTTGAATACCTTTTGCAAAGAGTTTTATCTTCTGGACCCAACCGACACTCAGGCTGGCGTCACACATAGCCAAAACCCCCGACCCGACTCTTAAAACCGTCTAAAGACGGAATCCTCCCGAAAGCAATGACGTCATTACGATAATCGGGTGTAATTTTTCGTCTGCGCATGAAGGAATTCTAACGGTCCTACGTAGTTTAAAAAAATCGAGGGGGTCCTGAACCGTCGTGGAGGGCCTACGATAATTGGCTGCTGCACCCAATAATCTCCGTGATTCGGAAGACCAAATCAGTCGTAGAAGACTGCGTATGACGGGTAAGATCGATCTTCTTGATAGTACGCGGGAGTAGGAGAAGGTGTACGCCCGCGTACAATTCAGAGGATCGATCCTACCCGGCGTACGCAGTTCTCCGGGTCTGGAACCGTTAAAAATTTAAAAATTCGCTTATACGTCTGGCAGCGCAGTACGAAAAGACAGCGCGCGCATGCGTGGTCTCATTTCTGACAACCCAGTCCTGGGCGTTCAGTTTTCCTGCTCCAAATATATAAATCAGGGTTATACTTTCACAAATATCCCATATATATATATATATATATATATATATATATATATATATATATATATATATATATATATATATATATATATATATATATATATATATATATATCTTCTTCTTCTTCGAGAGAGAGAGAGAGAGACTCTCTCTCTCTCTCTCAAGAAGAAGAAGAAGAAGAGAGAGAGAGAGAGACTCTCTCTCAGAGATATATATATATATATATATATATATATATATATATATATATATATATATATATATATATATATATATATGTATATATATATATATATAGAGAGAGAGAGAGAGAGAGAACTCTCTCTCTGAGAGAAAGAGAGAGAGAGCTTCTTCTTACTCTCTCTCTCTCTCTCTCTCTCTTCTTCTTCTTCTTCTTGAGAGAGAGAGAGAAAGTCTCTCTCTCTCTCTCTCTCTAGAGAGAGAGAGAGAGAGAGATATATATATATATATATATATATATATATATATATATATATATATATGTTCCGGTTTTACGTCACGGACTCCCTTATCAACCAAGGGCTAGGACGGTTGCCTTCTTGCGAAGGACTTGTTTTGGCAGATGTAATCCTTACGCTGAGTGCATGCCTTTGCTAACCTCAGACCGTGGCGGGGCGCGAACCCTCGACCTGACGCCTCAGAGTCGGAGACGCTACCGACTGAGCCACGGCGACTACATATATATATATATATATATATATATATATATATATATATATATATATATATATTCTATATATTTATTGTTCACTAGGATCAATTCTAACATAATTATATAAATGGAAAAGTAAGGGCAAATATAGCTATACCAAATAACTTTTTATTTGCGTTTACCAGTACATACAACTTACATTTGAAGGATTCTGTGAATGACAAAGATGAAACATTATTAGATGTAAAATATTAAACTTAATATCTTCTCAGTATAAAATAATGAAAATGAAACATATTAAGATCAGTTATTGCAATATGTGAAAAACAAATGACTTAAAATAAATTACATATCTATATGGGAATAAAATACTAAAATTAAAGTTACAAACGTCGTTCTTTAAACCATTCTCTCTTGCCACGATACCCTTCCTTCGGGGGAATTACAGTATTCCCCCCGACTGCGTACAACCCCCTACGAACGTGTATGTTCCCCTACAATGGGTAGGGAGCGTCGGGAGCATGGTTGGCCCAGTCGTAACGGTCAAAAATTTAAATTTCCCTTTTTCTATGATGAGACTTACGTTTGCGTACGATTAGTCGTACGCTAAATTATGCGTCCAAACTACTCCGTACGATTGCAATTACGATCCATAGGACTACTTACCCGGACGTACGACGCACTTCCGACAGGCACAGGAATGCACCTGTCGGCTAAAAAATCTTCCGGATCTCCAAGGATTGAGCGAAGATTCCGTCGGTACGCGGTCTTAAGAGTCGGGTCGGGGGTTTTGGCTATGTGTGACGCCAGCCTCAGGAGTCATCCCAAGGTCACACGACAGAATTCTCTCCATTTTAGCAGTGCTGCCAATGATGGTTTTTTCACTAATCGTCTGTTTCTGGGTTTTTTATTTTTAAAGTAGTTCATATTCTGGGTTTTTCCATTCATCATATCATAAATCAGATATATATAAATGCTTAATATAATTTTAAAACGTTCTTTTGAAATGTTTTGATGTGGCTAAGTCTGGTGTTGATATTACTCGGTTCATTGAGAAAAAGCAGTCAACAGATAGTGAGGAAATAGCGAAAAGTGAACTTTTTATTGCCGGTTATATAGATGAACATAACATTTCCTTTGCTAACATTGATCATCTTCTCACAGTCGACTCTTTTTAGAGGAAATTATGAAGAAGACTAAGGAGGAGGAATTATTGTTGCGATCCGCATATAAAAGTAAAATATTAATATATTTCAATTTCAACTTATTTTGAAAATCCGTTTTTTCTTTTTTTTTTAATCTGGGTATTTTGGGGAACCTGATCTGGGGCTTTTCTGAAAATCTCATTGGCAGCGCTGCAATTTAGACACATCAACATATGTGTGGTGTGCTCTAGGAAGATTATTGCAAGACATTTAAAAGTGCGTAATTGCGTTGCATTTGTTTCATCTAGCTAGCCTTTGGTGTTGAGCAAAATTAAATGTGTAAACTGACGACTAGTGAGTTGGGGGCAAAGCGGCGTAATATTAATGGTTGCAGTGAAGTTCCTCCGTCTCGGGTATCAACAGTGACGATCCAGTTCGCCATCTTGTAATAACCTGTGTGGTCCGTGAGCGAACCTGTGGTGCTCTCGACTAGTGTTCCAAGGTTCGATTTCCGACAAGGAGAGAATATTTGAAGACATACTGCGTAAGTGCATTTCATTTGTTTTGTCATGATTATTATTATTATTATTGTTGTTGTTTGTTGCAATGTAGTAGCAGTAGTATTTTACTCTTTAAATATTCATAAGCTCTTATAATATTTTAAAACATATTTTCTCTTGTAGATGCCAACCTGCAAGTCAGCAAGTACGACCTGGAAATGTGTGTTACCTTTTCTTACACGCAGTATATATATATATATATATATATATATATATATATATATATATATATATATATATATATATAATATATATATATATATATATATATATATATATATATATATATATATACTTGTGTTTATATTTAATCTTTCATTTTGCATTTCTTGTCAAGAATTGTGGTTAGATGAAATATATATATATATATATATATATATATATATATATATATATATATATATATATATATATATATATATATATATATATATATATATATATATATATATATATATCCTTTTGAATTCATATTACCTTCTGTTATTTTGCATTTCTTGCAAAAAGTTGTGTTCAAAATTTATTTAATTTTTAATTATAGTTGATGCATTGTGAATGTGCTTGATCGATTTACTGAATTTGATTTCTTTGCATATTATATATATATATATATATATATATATATATATATATATATATATATATATATATATATACTTTGGTATCGGTATAGTTCCTTACTTGAGAGTTTTGAAGTTTCAATATCGTATTAGATCTCTTTAGTACTGCATGATATTTCACTATATAATTTTCGATCATTTACTGAAGTCGATACTGCTCTAGTGAATTTTCCATACACCTCCCAACCGTCTGAATAAACAAAATCATAATACTTAGAATACAGACACGTTTCAAATGGATCGTAGCGTTTTAGCACCACTGTTGGAATGACCAGTCACTCATTGAAGTGTGTTTGGTATGCAAGTAAACCTGAGCGCTCCATCCCCCCTCCCCCACAGTCGACGAGTCTGTCAAGTCTTCACCAGGTTTGAAACTCTCTCCCTTCCTCCACCTGTCTACTGAGAGCCCATTAAGAACATGACTTCCATGTGTGACTGTACCTTGCTCACTGAAGAATAATCATAAACGTGTCTTGTGTATAATGCAAATTTAGCCGCTAGATATGGTGTGTTAGGATACCGGGGATGAAAGGAACTATTGCGAAATCTTGTTGTTTAATTATTGGTATATAATGATTATTTCATTTATATTATATACATACAGTACGTTCATATACAGTACATTTTTTAAGAGTTTTGACTTGATTGTTATAAGTAACGAGGAAATGGGTAATGGTGCTAGAAGCATATTTGTAAATGTTACGAGTGTCATACTTATGGAACACATTATTTGATACCACATAGCATACGGACTTGGGTTGTGAACATGCCACACGGTAAATTAAGTAAGTTTTGCTCGTGTTATATCTAGTTTGCACTACTCATTCCATTGCATTTTGCAATTCTTTTTAAGCCTGAATTATACTTCGTGTAATGTGTGTCGTGTATTTTCTTTTTCTAGCAGTTATGCGTCTTGAATCTCCTATTTAGATGAAAGTTTGAGTGTACAATGAACACATTCAATGGTGCTAGGCTATATGTTTGGTTGTTAGGTCTATATTCTATCACAGGCAGTACCATGTGCAAATAATTTTTTCATCTTAGAAGTTAACTTCGGCCTTGTTTTTTCACAAGCGGTGTTGAGAGCCTCCTGGCTGGTACAGTGGTAACGCGCTAGTCGAGGGATCGCGCCTCGTCCAGGCAAGAGAGTTTAAGCTGTTTACTAGAGAGGTTACTGCTGTGGCTAGGCACCACAGTGGGGGGATGGGGCCTGTGCCGGCTGGCGACCGCTCTATGGGTCCTCCATGACCCGCTCCACCCATCCGTGGGTGGAGAATCTAATACAACGATGTTGAGATGGTGTTCATTTTGTCAGTATATGCATTTAGTCGACCTACCACACTATGTAGGACACATTAAATCACCCGACAAACGAACCTTTAAGTCGTAAATCTCAAAAAAGGCAAAATATTCACCGGCCATAAGCCTCAGCCGTGGCTTTATATCTTCTTGTCATCAATCACTGTAAGTGACATGGCACGAGTTTATGATGCTAAAAGGTCGATAAATTTTTGCAAGGTGCCAATTTATCACTAAAATCACCACAGAAAATTTAAGAAAAATGAGTTGATCAGGCAAGAAAATCCTATAATCTTGACCTTAAGTAACTACATCATGCACTAAACATATCCTGAACTGTAAGGCATGCAGCCTAGTTGTAAATTAAACAAAGAAGTTATATAATTTCCGTCTTGATAGATGTATCGGTTAATACTTCATTCCTCAGAAGAAACATAGAAGACATAAATCTTACTAATAAGTAGTCACCGTGGCTCAATCGGTAGCGTACGCGACTCTGAGGCGTCAGGTCGAGGGTTCGCGCCCCGTCACGGTCGGTGGTTAGCAAGGGCATGCAGTCAGGGTAACGATTACATCTGCCAAAACAAGTCCTTCGCAAGAAGGCAACCGTCCTATTCCTTGATTGAAAAGGGAGTCCGTGACGTAAAACCGGAACAATGTCTATCTTCTTTTTATACAACACTGAATTTTTTTTAGTTTAATATCATGTTTTGCGTATAAATTTGCTTAGGATGTCTCCTTACTCTCTTCTGCTATAGTATTATTTAAAGTTTAGTAGATTGGCATTTATTAAAGTATTTTTCGATAGTCATCTCGATTTTTCTTCTATAGAAAAACCATACATCAGAAAAAGGCGTTGGGACTGAAATATTCATTTTAATATGTTTTCTCTTCCATCAACATCACTGAGGTAGCAGCTGCTACTTGGCCAAAGTTCGGGAGGGGGGAAGGAACCATATATTCCCTCAGGGAGGGTGATATCCATGAGGATATTGTAAGCTAGTCACTCTTTATGTAGTTTTGTAAAATAATAATAATAATAATAATAATAATAATAATAACAATAATTGTACTCATAAGATTGCATGGATTCCTATCTCTACATTATATATATATTATATATATATATATATATATATATATATATATATATATATATATATATATATATATATATATATATATATATATATATATATATATATATATATATAAAACCGAGATCATTTGTAAATCTGATAACGAATGTAATGAACAGAATATATTAGTAACTTGAAGTGCAAATTGAGCATAGTTGGTAGACACAAGGAAAGAATGCAAACATGTCAACTTTTACAATGTAGTTTTAAAATTTCCCTATTCATTGCTTGAAATACATGCACTCGCGGTAAATACTAAAGCATATTTGACCACAGGAGAGTTCGTATTCTCTTAATACTGTCATTTTGATTTCAATGTTCTCTCTTCAAAAATAAATAATAATATATGCATTTTAGCCTTTCAAAGTGATTCACTAGTAGCATAATATATTTAAAAAAGTTTCCATATTCTCTCGATGAAAAAGTCACGTGGTTTTAGTTCAGTAAAATATGACACACCTGCTACTCTTGTTATGTTTTATCAACAACGTCGGCACAAAGATTGTTTCTAAGTATAGATATCGTAACGTGGAACGTAATCATAATCAGTGTCGTAGTTAAAACCTAATTCATCGTCTTCCTCCTGATGCACAAACACCACGTGGTCCTCATCGACTATAGGATGATCCATGGCTGGGGCTAGGTCGATCTCATGATGAACAAAAACTTGGGATGGTTTATAGTATCCAGAAGAATCAACACCCTCCATAAACGTGTGTGGTAGACAGGCTGAAGATAGTTCTGCCATTACCAGGACGTACACTACGAATAGACTTGGTTTCATGTTCTTCTGTAGGGACCAACAGAGGTTTAGTTTGTCAACTAATGTACTTCCCTCAGCGAAGTTAATTTTTATGCTTCTTTTCTTGCTTTCTCTATTCCCCCCCACCCCAAATAAATATGTAAAGAATGATATGAAAGGTTCTTCTTAAATACCAGCAAACTATTATTTCCCATATTTTATAGACTTGTAATTTTTAGGAATAGATGGTTAAATGCTTCGGTTATAAAACAACATAATTTATTATCTGTTTACCATTTCTTAATTAATGAATAGCTAATACCTAAAAATGATCATATCCGAGCAATAGGCGAGTGTTAAGTAGTATTCACTGGTGCGTGTTCAAAGAATACATACTTATATATACAGGGTGTCCCAAATATGTACTTATATATATATATATATATATATATATATATATATATATATATATATATATATATATATATATATATATATATAATATATATATATATATATATATATATATATATGGCTACGTAAGGAAATTGAAAGGAATGTTTGAGATCATTAGTACTTCGTACTTTCAACTGCAATATATAGTACATATTAGGAATCCAGAAATACTTTTAATTTGTGTGTGGGTGAATTACATAATCCAAATTTCTAAATCTGCATCTAAAATTTGTGAGCTTGGTTTCATTTCAGTCTTTGTTTTTCCTCTTTTCAATTACTTAATATCTTAGAGATCTTATCTGTCCCTGCTTAAAATAAAGCTCGCACATCTAGATTGCTTTTTCTTATACTTGTCTCCTTGATAGGGTTGAATCTGAGACAGTCAAGACTAATCAGTGACCCTTCTCTTACTTCTAATTTTGATTTTCTCTCTCCACCGTAAGGTATCATCTTTTTCTCTTTTCTGTTGTTACTACTTCCATGGCTGCTCTGGTGAGTTGGCGAGTTGCATCCCTCCCCCTCCCGCTGAGGCCATGTAGCGCTTGCCAATCAGCCTCGTCTCACAGGTACGGTGAGGAGATTTGAAGCTCGCTGTTTGGTCGGTGCAGTGACTGCTTCCTCCCATCACCTCCAGACTCCAGAACTCTTTTCATCCTTTCATCTTCCCTAATTCTTATGACCTATCTTCCTATCGTCATCTCAGGGCCTAATTCTTCCATATCTCTTGGTCTTCATTATTTCAACTATTCTTTCAGCCTGTCCTCTTCTTATTGTGTATCATACTCTAATTTCTGCATTGTTCGTAAAGTTCTACTTTTTCCCTCTCAATCTTTTCTTCTTGTCCGGGCCTATTGAGAGCAAGTTTCTTGCCTGTCTCGGCACCACACTCATAGTATATATATATATATATATATATATATATATATATATATATATATATATATATATATATATATATATATATATATATATATATATATATATATATATATATATATATATTGCAGTCTTTTAGAATATTGTGAAAGCATCATTTTTATGCATGAAATATCCCATCTACCTACATCATCTTCATCTCTTTCTTACTTTCCCATATTTGCTTTCTATTGTTCTTGCTGTTTTGTATAACATACCAGACATGAGACTTTAAATTTACGAAGTTCTTTTTAGGAGATGAAGATATCTTCCTTTTACGAACCGTGGTACTAAGGCTGTAATTAGATAAGTTCCTCTAAATCTTAATATCCAAGCACAGGCATATTAAATCATTATTTTACAAAATATAGCCCGAGTAGACACCAATTAACTTTAAAATAGGCTTTACCTATTTGTCAATTGTTACCATATCGTTGCTTAGTGTTTTTTTAATTAATTGGTGGTTATTTAAGTGATATTGGTGAGAAATTAATGCAACAGCCTAGTTTATTCGCTGCTATCAGAGTAATTTGAAGTGAACTATCGTGGATTGCTCTATTAATCGTTTTTTTATAATGAATGACGTCATACTCAATGTTTTATATCTTAAGAGTAAGATCTTTACTTACAAAAGGATGAAGAAAGATCCAAACACACCAGATCTTACAAGATTAATAGTTGGGTAGTTTACAGTTTAGCGGGCCATGCCGCTCAACGACGTCATCCCTCCACTCAGGTAAGTAGTTCGACCGAAGGTTAGGTAAGTATTTTTAGTTAAGATAGTAAGATGGGGGGTCCCAGTGGGGGCGGAGCCCCCCTGACTAAGAGGTTAGGTAAGTGTTTTAGTTAGGATAGTAAAAACTTGTTGCGTATGCCTATTGTCATCATTTTTGCTGTGTTCATTCGCCATTTCTCTAGTCAGAGCCTAGCGCCATCTATTGGTAGGTTTTGAACATTGGTATGCCCCGCTAAACTGTAGGTGTTCTGTTGATATTCATAATCTTGAATGCTTAGATATTCGGTGGTTTCATATTTCCTTCGTTTGGTTGGTTGGTTGGTTTTGGTTTTACGTTATGAACTCCCTTTTCTACTAAGGGCTATGACGGTTGCCTTCTTGCGGAGGACTTGTTTTAGCAGATGTAATCGTTACCCTGAGTGTATGCGAACAATATTTCCCACAAGATTCGCTCATGGCATCACAATTTCACATGCAGGAATATGTTATTATCCTTTTTCAGCTTATCTAGATTTTTTATTTAACTTATGTGGAATAATTTGGTGGCATGAAGCAAACGTAATTAGGGTCGGTGCTCTAATCGTTTCTTATGCTGGTGGAATTAAATTATATGGCATCTTCCAGTGGCACTGCACATTGGGCATATTGAGCTTCTTTAGTTAAAACTGGGTCTTCTTGGCAGTAACTTGGTCTGAAACATCTACAGATGGCGATAGGCTCTGACTAGAGAACTGGCGGATGAACACACAACAAAAATGGTGAAAATAGGCGTGCGAAACAATTTTTTACTATCCTAAATAAAAGTACTTACCTAACCTCTTAGCCAGGGGGGCTTCACCCCCTGGGACCCCCCATCTTACTATCCTAACTAAAAATACTTACCTATCCTTCAGTCGAACTACTTACCTGAGTGGAGGGATGAGGTCGTTGAGCGGCATGCCCCGCTAACCTGTAAACTACCCCTTGGTCTTCCAAAGACTCTGTTAATCTTCTGCGGAAGACGTGTTAATGATAAAGCAGCCATTGCAAATAGGCAAACCAAGAGAGCAGTTGTTTTCATTGTTAACAATCCTTTATGGTGTTCCCCAAGGGAGTACTATATGTCCTTTGAAGTTTGTTGGTGTTATTCGCCAAGGTAAACACTAATCTGTTTAGCATTCATAAACAGAGGAGTGCTTATATGGATGATATTAGATGTCTTTCGTATGTAATAGCTGTTATTGTATTATAATGGAGTGTTGTTATTCCTAATTACAGTACTGTAGTTTATATATTCATAGCGGTTGGTGTTTGTTTTATCTTGCACAGCTCCTGCTCTACAATTGAAGATCATTATCGTTCTATCTAATAATGCAATTGCTTTTATTGCTGATTTATTTCAAATATGCATTGTCGGTTGTATCATCTTATACTGTTAACCTTGTCAAGAACTTTGTTAATGAGTAAAAGAGCAGTTACTTTACTGCTCTACCGCATGGAATAAGATAAAGTTTGCTGAAAAGAGTGAAGAGTTCCTACATGAAAAGTATAGCACGTGTGAGAGTTTGGAGTGGTACAAATGAATGGTTTGAGTGGATGAAGGGTTATGTCAAGGTTGTGTAATGGAGGGAGTTGTCATTTGATGCAGCAGGGGGGGGGGGAAATCAGCTGTGGCTGTCTTTCCTCATTGTAGAATATCCTTGCCCGGCTACCTTGTTGTTGACCCAAGCAGGGTGAAAGGGGGAAATTGTGGCAACTCTTTATCCCCAAGGAGCTAAGAGGAGTGGTTGAGATATGTGAGGCCGGGCCACCCCCTTACAAGGGGGAATGAGGTCATTTATATGTATATGTATGTAGGTAGCGTTTGTATTCGATGTCTTTATCACTGTTGGATATCACCAGTAGGATAAGTAAGGTCAAAATATGAATCAATTATTATTATAACTTTTACATCGTTTTTATGAGGAAAATTATGGCTTATATACTTTGACACCCAAGCCTTTCACCTGACAACTCCAACAAATATTTGTTTTCATTAATATTTCAGTGCCATGCATATAGCCTATGAGATATTCAAAATGTTTTATTGAAATGCTATATTGCCGTCTAATATTTCTATACAAACTGTTCTGGGGTATGCATATAAATAACAACGTTTTAAGAATAAAGCTGGCTTTTTTTTAGAATTTGAAAATTGTCACAGTACAGAGTGTCGGCCACCGAAAACACACACACACACACACACACACATACATATATTAGCCTAATACACAGATCTGCCTACACTGGAACGAATACAGACACAATTACTGTCCCGAGATATCAGGAACAAATGGGCTGAAGACTCTATAAATCTTAAACGAAAATCCAGAATTTCTGAATGAGAATCACACTGGCAGTTAAGTTGACTTCTTTAATCACCAATTAGCCAAAATAATAGTCGTCCTGATGATGGCGACGGATGTTACCATACGAGTAGTCATCGTAGAAAACGTTACCAACGTTACTTCCAAAGCCTCCACCTCCTGGAAGAAAAACGTTTGGATACCTAATAATAAAGATGATCATAAACTAGTCACCGTGGCTCAGGCGGTAGCGTCAGCGACTTTGAGGCGGCAGGTCGAAGATTCGCGCCCCGCTACGGTCTGAGGTTGCAAGGGCATGCACTCAGGGTAACGACTACATCTGCCAAAACAAGTCCATCGCAAGAAGGCAACCGTCCTAGCCCTTGGTAGAAAAGGGAGTCCGTGACTTAAAACTAGTCTAATATATGTGAAAAATAATGATCATAATAATATTAATGTTCCGGTTCATGTTTTACGTCACGGACTCCCTTTTCTACCAAGGGCTAGGACGGTTGACTTCTTGCGAAGAACTTGTTTTGGCAGGTGTAATCGTTACCCTGAGTGCATGCCCTTGCTAACCTCAGACTGTGACGGGGGCGCGAACCCTCGACCTGACGTCTCAGAGTCGCGTACGCTGCCGCTTAAGCCACGGTGACTACAATGATAATAATAATAATAATAATAATAATAATTATAATGATAATTACAACGATGACTAACATTTTATTAATGAGAGATACGAGCAATAAAAAGAAAATGATAAAAGTGCCCTAAACAGCCTGGGCACGAGTAAAACAAAGTAAACAGAAACAGAGATTGGAGTGTTGTGACTTGTCAGATGTGAAGGGATAATAAGAGATGTGTAACGAATATTCTATAATATTCGGTGTTGATGTAGGCACAGAAAAATGAAATTTTACAGTTTGGCTTCTTTACACATACTTGAAGCAAATTTTATATTAATAATGACAACTCAACAACGAAAATAATTTTACCTAGAAACGATCCTCCTAATGGCTGAGGAACCACCACGGGTGAGACTATCATTGGATTAGGTCTAAATATATTTGTCAGCGAGGACAAAAGACCTCCTTGTATTGGAGTCACCACAATTGTGAGTAATGCCCATGTAAATACGGCAAAAATCTTCATTTTGGAAATAAGGTGGAGAGACCCAGCAGCACAAGGATTTTGTAAAGTGTGACTACGACCTGTTCCGAGCGAGAGACCGTTTGAGACTGTGTGTAAAGTGTTCTGTGACTTTCGTTTTTGATGACCTGCTTTAACCTGGGGCACTAAGACCTTTGGGAAAGTTTAACTACTGACCCTTTTATTTAGGAGGATTAAGGGATTTCACTTTGCTCATATCCTCAGGTCATAAAACTTGACTTATCTTGAGGTTTATCTCTTGACCTAAACTGGAATGTCTTGGACCCAGAATTCTAAAAGCATTTTATTTTGAAGGGGGGTTTACACGGTCAAACGGTTCGTCGAACGCGGTTCGACAGACAAGTGTTTGAAGTGATGTTCGAACGTATGAACTGCTGCCTACAGCAAACTAAAGGGGGGTTTACACGGTCAGACGGTTCGTCGAACGCGGTTCGACAGACAAGTGTTTGAAGTGATGTTCGAACGTATGAACTGCTGCCTACAGCAAACTAAAGGGGGGTTTACACGGTCAGACGGTTCGTCGAGCACGGTTCGACAGACAAGTGTTTGAAGTGATGTTCGAACCCCGTTCACACGTTCGAACATCACTTCAAACACTTGTCTGTCGAACCGAGTTCGACGAACCGTTTGACCGTGTAAACCCCCCTTTAGTTACGTCGAATGCGGTTCGACAGACAAGTGTATGAAATGATGTTCGAACGTGTTAACGGAGTTCGAACATCACTTCAAACACTTGTCTGTCGAACCGCGTTCGACGAACCGTTTGACTGTTAAACCCCCCTTTAGTTTGCTGTAGGCAACAGTTATTTTTAGACTACTTAAATATATTTAAATGAATATAGAAGCAGCATGACAGACTTTTCTCTTTCTCAAGAGATATGAAATGAGAAAAGTATGTTCTATAATTAGCAAAATTATTATGTAAAGAATCTTGGATGGATTTTAATTTTAGCTTTTGGGAGTGTTATTATTATTATTATTATTATTATTATTATTATTATTATTATTATTATTATTATTATTATTATTATTATGATTATTATTATTATTATTATTATTATTATTAATATTATTATTATTATTATTATTATTATTATTATTATTATTATTATTATTATTATTATTATTAACATTATTATTATTATTATTATTATTATTATTTTTATTATTATTATTTTTATTATTTTTATTATTATTATTATTATTATTATTATTATGATTATTATTATTATTATTATTATTATTATTATTATTATTATTATTATTATTATAGTGAACACAATAACGAAAGTAAGCCTTTAGAGAATAATTTCCCAAAATTAAAGCACCTAAACGCAAAATACTTACTATTCTTTCCCCACTTATTAAAGAAGTCAAAATTAGTGACTGCTTTTTTTTTCATATTAAAGAACTTTCTTCCAGGAGATTAAACTTCTCTCGAGTAAGTTTTCGCCAAACTTGAATTAACAAATTACTGCATTTTTTTAATTATCAAGCTCGTGCAGTTTTCACATCTATATTAATTTCATAATATAACTTATGTCTGTAGTAAACATTTCAACAATTCCTTTATTATTACGTGGAATTTATTTTTTGGATCAACTGAAGAATCTCCCCCAGACTCAGCCAGGGGGGAGATTCTTCAGTTGATCTGAGTTAGGGGAGATATTCTTCAGTATTGTCTGGCTGTTTGTCTGTCTGTCTGTTTAGGTTTGGTTAGATTAGGTTAGGTTAGGTTGGGTTAGGTCTTTATTTCGTAATTGAAATTCATCCATCCATCCATCCATTCATCTATATATTCCAAGGTAGATAAACAGACAGACCTAACCTAACCCAACGTAACCTAACACATCCCTTCAGCCCTTCCCATCTGACATGTCATAACACTCCCCATCTCTAGTTTCTGATATTGTTACGCCGGGTACTCTGGGGGGGGAGAGTCTTCAGTTGATCTCAGTTTGGGGGGATTCTTCAGTTGGGTACTCTGGGGGGGAGGTTTTTCAGTTGATCCCTTTTTTTTATCAATAAAGTTATCTACTCATACATCCACATAACCACTTATTTTATTGCATATTAGATATTATTTATCATTATTATAGCTGACGTTTAATTATTTATTTATGTTAATACTTTAAAATTTATGTATATAGATTATATTGATTTTGTTATATAGAGTATTTATATTGTTGTGCATGTAGTCACCGTGGCTCAAGCGGTAGCGTCCGCGACTCTGAGGCGTCAGGTCGAGGGTTTGAGCCTAGTCACGGTCTGAGGCTAGCAAGGGCATGCACTCAGGGTAACGAGTACATCTGCCAAAACAATGTCCTTCGCCAAGAAGGCAACCGTCATAGCCCTTAGTAGAAAAGGGAGTCCGTGACGTAAAACCGGTCGAATCATTTATATTGTTGTGTATATTATTACAGCAAGATTGGACGTATTGCTCTAGAGGAAATTCTGGAATAACTTCCGACATATTTTTAAATAATGCTTTCCAGAAACCTAAACCAGAATACTTGGATTGAAAGGAAGTTTTGAAATATACCGTGAGTAGATATATATATATATATATATATATATATATATATATATATATATATATATATATATATATATATATATATATATATATATATATATAAATATAATATATATATATATATATATATATATATATATATATATATATATATATATATATATATATATATATATATATATATATATATAGATGAGAGAGAGAGAGAGAGAGAGAGAGAGAGAGAGAGAGAGAGAGAGAGAGAGAGAGAGAGAGATATTAATATTAAATACATATTCTATTATAAATTGGTGAAAACATGTTATATAGAACCACGTGGCGAAAAGAGACATTCTTACCGTTATTTTTTTTCCCTCAAAGCTGCGAATCTCCAAATCTGATAATTGTTTTAGGGAAACCTCACCTGAACCCATCTCTTTACTTGCCTATAATCCTTGGAATTTTATGAGGAAAATTCTACCTTAGAATCTTCTGTGAATATGATTTATAAATTTTTACTGGTTTGCATTTAATTAAAGTGAAAGCATAGGTACATTTATTAAATAATTGAAGTTAATTATTTTGACATGAAAACATTAAGTTAATGTGAATTTTGTATAAATATTTAGTTACTTGAACTTTATTTTCGCTTTTTTTTTTTAGTGAGTAAACAAGTACCCAAAGAGATGCGGGTATCCTACGTCCCAGGTGGGTAAGTACAATGACCCTCAGCAAAATCTTTGCCGGTATTAACCCTAAACGAAAATGGTCACAGACAAAGTCAACTTTTGATTTCAAGTAATTAATGAATATCCTAAAAGAGTTGAGCAGATAACATTGTTTCTTATACGTATTCACAAAATTTATATATATCTGTGAGATATACACAAGGCATTAAATACACACACACACACACACACACACACACACACACACACACACACACACACACACACACACACACACACAGGAATTAGACTTACCATCACTCGAAGCTAGAAGATTGAGGGGGGATATGGTGACAGTCTTTAAATTCCCTCATGGTTATGATAGAGTGGATAGGGATCGATATTTTGATATGGCTGGCTCTAGAACTAGAGGTCATAGTTTGAAGCTTCGTAAGAAAACTTCTTTGCAGGATGTAAGGAAATACTTTTTCAGTGTAAGAGTAGTTGATAATTGGAATTGGCTAAGCGAGGAGGCAGTTAATGCTATCTCAATCCATAGTTTTAAGGACAGGTATGATAAGTATGACTAAGTCTAAAATGGAACCGATCAGGAGACGGGAAGATACGAGCTTTGGGCTCTTTCCCGTAAACACAATTAGGTAATCACAATTAGGTAACACACACACACACACACACACACACACACACACACACACACACACACACACACACACACACACACACACACACAAGTGCGAGAAGACTCAAGCTTGGATTCCCAAGAGCAGGTGCAGAAATTCAAGAGACAAAGAATGAGAGAGATGTAGAACTAAACATATTGAAAGATTTGTGTCCGGAGCTGCATATATATAGCATTGTATGGACTACATTTTTTTATTTTTATGATTGTGACAACAGGACTGGAAAAAAAGTAAAGAGACACGGAGATTGGGAGTGTTGTGACTTGTCAGATGTGAAGGGCTAATAAGAGATGTGTAACGAATATCCAAAGATATTCGGTGTTGATGTAGGCATAGAAAAAGAACCGTAACTGAAGGAAGACTTTAACATCGATCTGTTCTGGACAGTCCTATTAAAGTCCAAAAGACCCTGCAGCTGTAGTATCATAACGGGCGGCTGGTGCCTTGGGCCAACCTACTACGTATACTTTCTTAGCAAATGTAACGGTAGCCTTCAGACACGTGGACAAGGAAATGTTCAGAAATATTTACGTAACTTACATGAGGCCAAAGCTTGAACATGCAGCCCCCTTATGAAATCCTCATTGTACTAACGGGAAATCCACCCTTCATTCTTCAGCTCCAAATTATGTCCACCCCATTTCAGTATGGGACTAATTTTGACAAAACGGCATAGAGATATGAAAAACAAATAGATATTTACTATTTGCCTAAAGCTGTTAAGTGTCATCTAGGATATATTAATTCGTCCCATGACTTCAGATTTCATTTAAAAAGAAACGGTAAAAAAAAGGTGATAGATTATTTATGACAATTATTGAATTCCACGTGGCAAAACAAACTGAGTGTATTACAAAAAGTATCATTATAAATCTTTCCCAGAACCACCTCCAGCTTTAATCTCTTGATATCCAGTATTAATCACTTTATTTTTTCCCCTTTGAAGTACTGTTCTTTTATTAAGAACTAAACATAAAAGATTTCTACCTAATTTTTTTTCATAATCCTTTTTCTCTGAGCGGTTAACTGATAATTAAATAAGAATTTTTTATTTTCTTAAGTTACCTTAATCTTTGTCGGATGAAATTTTTATTTTCCATTTTCCATTTTTTTACCTTCAATATATATATATATATATATATATATATATATATATATATATATATATATATATATGTGTGTGTGTGTGTGTGTGTGTGTGTGTGTGTGTTTATATGCTGTAGGAACTTAGACGGTATTGTGGCATGAATCTGTAGCTTGCAACGCGAGATCGATTACCTTGATGTTCGAAAAAGATTCTCTTGGATATCAGTGGTAGCGACAGGGGTTGGTAATATACTGACCTCAGGGTCAATTCCGGCCATGGGTTGGATATGGTTTCACTCTTCCATGTCGTTACCAATTAAATTAAGCAATTAATTCGGAGTCGGTGATATCCTATAGGTCTACCTGATCATTGAGCCATTACCTGGCTATTACTGGGTCCACGGGAATGGAGAGGGGACTTGGGTCCCGGCTACATGGTAGGTATATAGTCAAGCTCTGTACTAGCAATGTCCTTTGCCCCTGTCATTCATTGAAGAGCGAGAAAAATGCTTGTTTAATTTGGCTTGGTTATGATATGAAGATTTTTATTTGCTGTAGTAGTTAGTCAGTATGGTGGCATGAATCTGTAGCTCGTGATGTGAGTTCGATTCCCCTGAGAATAAAAACAGATTTTTGTTGACAATAGTATATATATATATATATATATATATATATATATATATATATATATATATATATATACAACCCAAAAACTATCCACGTTCATCAGAACTAGTTTGACATAAGAACGTCGGGGAAATTTTTTTAATCCATATGGAATCGACGCAGGAATGTTCTCAGAAACAGTAAACGACCATGATCATACTTCTTAATTGATTTATTTATTTATTAACAAACCTTGTCCTCATTTATTTATATATTTTTTATGCCTGGTAATAGCTCAAAAAAAAAATCCTTCCCTCGTTTTCCCAGCGTGTAGTAAGAAGTGACCTAAAGGGATAGGGGGGAGAAATAAGAGAGAAATTCATTCAGAAAATGTTTTCCTTGCCACAGAATTACTGACAGAAGGTTAACGATAAGGTAGGTATGGAAAAAGTCTTGTTACTTCCCTTTTTCATTTGTGGATTATTGCGTTAAATTAGAAATAATTCCTTGAGAGCTGCGGGACGGTTAGTGTTGTTCTTATAAAAATCCAAGCTGTGAAGATTCGGCTGCAGCATCAATCATTGCCCATATCTCCAGCCTCCTGGCTAGTACAGTGGTAACGCGCTGTCCTCGCATTCGTTAGGTCCAGGGATCGTGCCTCGTCCAGGCAAGAGAGTTTAAGCTGTTTACTGGGGAGGTTACTGTTGTGGCTGAGCACCACAGTGGGGGGGTTGGCGCCTGTGCCGGCTGGTGACCGCCCTATGGGTCCTCCATGACCCGTTCCACCCATCCGTGGGTGGAGAATCTAAAACAACAACAGCCCATATCTGACCACAGAGAATTGACAGGGTGTACCGCACAGGAGACACTGCTACCCTTTCTTAATATTTTAGTAGTCCTGGCAAAGAAAAGCTGCTCAAGCCACCTTAGAGGGTTGAATTCGGAACATTGTAGTTGGGAATCTGATGCTTCAAACCCCATTCGCGTAATCTTGACATAATGGATGCACTTGGAAACCAAAACTTGAATAACGGAATTTACGATTTTTTTATTTTATCATCATTATCGTAATAACAACAGCAACAACAACAACAATAATGATAGTTGTAATACTACTACTACTGCTACTACTACTACTACTACTACTACTACTACTACTACTACTACTACTACTACTACTAATAATAATAATAATAATAATAATAATAATAATAATAATAATAATAATAATAATGATAATAATATCAAAAACAATCTTTGCATAGGCATATTGACTTTTAAATTCTGCAAACTAATTATTACCTTAGGCCACATCCTTTGTGCTGATCTCTCTCTCTCTCTCTCTCTCTCTCTCTCCTTATGGAATATAATGTCAAACTAAAACAAATTTGGGATATTTAAAGATGAATTGGCACCAGAAATTTAATTAAATTATGACGAGGTAAATAAAAAAACACAAAATATGTGAATTATACAGGATAGTAACATTTACACGAATTAGCTTTACCAAATACAGTCAATAAAATGAAGTTTTCTTATTGAATCATCTGAATGATTATCACTTGTCCCTTGAAATATGACTGTTCATATTAACTTTACGCTGTTATCAGAAAATATGTTTTGTGATTATCGCGTGATTGCAGTAAAATTTATTTTCTTGACTGACAAACACCCAGTATAACTCTGACTGACGAACACCCGGTATAACTCTGACTGACGAACACCCAGTATAACTCGAAGTACAAACAAATAAAGGAGTATGGTTTTGTCCTCTGCACTTATTCCATTATCGTCATTTCATCTTGTCACAATTTAGAAGATGAAATTTGAAGGATGGGTAGCCTATATATCAAGTTAGCTAATGATGGCAGGATATAGATAAGTTTCAAGGAATTGATTACCGTGAGGCTGGTACATTAACTACGAGAAGTTGGAGCTGATGAAAACAAGATGCTGATAGGATGAATTGCTTGAAACAAACTATTATATCCTCCTGTGAACTGTCAGCCAAGATTTTACACATTTAGACCACTTGATATCGAGACTTGGGAGGATTATGTTCCCTGCTGTAAAATGGATGATCTAAGTCTTTGCATTTTTAGCGTAATTTCCACAAGCTCCAGATCAACAAACATATCAGGAAAATTCCAATAAGTACAATTATTGAAATCTGATCGATTTGCATTCCAGGATCCATAGTCACGAAGAGAGGAAATTTTGCCGTCCCATTACGAAGAGAGTAAAGTCTGCCGTCCTATCACGAAAAGAGTAAAGTCTGCCGTCCTATCACGAAGAGAGGAAAGTCTGCCGTCCTATCACGAAGAGAGTAAAGTCTGCCGTCCTATCACGAAGAGAGTAAAGTCTGCCGTCCTATCACGAAGAGAGTAAAGTCTGCCGTCCTATCACGAAGAGAGTAAAGCCTGCTGTCCTATCACGAAGAGAGTAAAGTCTGCCGTCCTATCACTAAGAGAGTAAAGTCTGCGGTCCTATCACGAAGAGAGTAAAGTCTGCCGTCCTATCACGAAGAGAGTAAAGCCTGCCGTCCTATCACGAAGAGAGTAAAGCCTGCTGTCCTGTCACGAAGAGAGTAAAGTCTGCCGTCCTATCACTAAGAGAGTAAAGTCTGCGGTCCTATCACGAAGAGAGTAAAGCCTGCTGTCCTATCACGAAGAGAGTAAAGTCTGCCGTCCTATCACTAAGAGAGTAAAGTCTGCGGTCCTATCACGAAGAGAGTAAAGTCTGCCGTCCTATCACGAAGAGAGTAAAGCCTGCCGTCCTATCACGAAGAGAGTAAAGCCTGCTGTCCTATCACGAAGAGAGTAAAGTCTGCCGTCCTATCACTAAGAGAGTAAAGTCTGCGGTCCTATCACGAAGAGAGTAAAGTCTGCCGTCCTATCATGAAGAGAGTGAAGCCTGCCGTCCTATCACTAAGAGAGTAAAGTCTGCCGTCCTATTACGAAGAGAGTAAAGCCTGCCGTCCTATCACGAAAAGAGTAAAGTCTGCCGTCCTATTACGAAGAGAGTAAAGTCTGCCGTCCTGTCACGAAGAGAGTAAAGTCTGCCATCCTATCACGAAGAGAGTAAAGTCTGCCGTCCTATCACGAAGAGAGTAAAGCCTGCTGTCCTATCACGAAGAGAGTAAAGTCTGCCGTCCTATTACGAAGAGAGTAAAGTCTGCCGTCCTATCACTAAGAGAGTAAAGCCTGCCGTCCTATCACGAAGAGAGTAAAGTCTGCCGTCCTATTACGAAGAGAGTAAAGTCTGCCGTCCTATCACTAAGAGAGTAAAGTCTGCCGTCCTATCACGAAGAGAGTAAAGTCTGCCGTCCTATCACGAAGAGAGTAAAGCCTGCCGTCCTATCACGAAGAGAGTAAAGTCTGCGGTCCTATCACGAAGAGAGTAAAGTCTGCCGTCCTATCACGAAGAGAGTAAAGTCTGCCGTCCTATCACGAAGAGAGTAAAGTCTGCCGTCCTATCACGAAGAGAGTGAAGCCTGCCGTCCTATCACTAAGAGAGTAAAGTCTGCGGTCCTATCACGAAGAGAGTAAAGTCTGCCGTCCTATCACGAAGAGAGTAAAGCCTGCCGTCCTATCACGAAGAGAGTAAAGTCTGCCGTCCTATCACGAAGAGAGTGAAGCCTGCCGTCTTATCACGAAGAGAGTAAAGTCTGCCGTCCTATCACGAAGAGAGTAAAGTCTGCGATGCTATCACGAAGAGAGTAAAGTATCGCGAAGAGAGTAAAGTCTGCGGTCCTATCACGAAGAGAGTAAAGTCTGCCGTCCTATCACGAAGAGAGTAAAGTCTGCCGTCCTATTACGAAGAGAGTAAAGTCTGCCATCCTATCACGAAAAGAGTAAAGTCTGCCGTCCTATCACGAGAAGAGTAAAGTCTGCCGTCCTATGACGAAGAGAGTAAAGTCTGCCGTCCTATTACAAAGATAATAAAGTCTGCCGACCTATCACGAAAAGAGTAAAGTCTGCCGTCCAATCACGAAGAGAGTAAAGTCTGTGGTCCTATCACGAGGAGAGTAAAGTCTGCCGTCCTATCACGAAGAGAGTAAAGCCTACCGTCCTATCACGAAGAGAGTAAAGCCTGCTGTCCTATCACGAAGAGAGTAAAGTCTGCCGTCCTATCACGAAGAGAGTAAAGCCTGCCGTCCTATCACTAAGAGAGTAAAGTCTGCCGTCCTATCACGAAGAGAGTAAAGTCTGCCGTCCTATCGCTGGACAAATCGAGAGACACAACCCTTTTGACGACAAGCGCTTAATATATTTTTATATGTCCTTAAAGAGTCTCTAAACGACTGAATTTGGAACTTATTTTGGATTACTGGATTGCGCTGGAAATACTGATAAACAAAGATTATCTACTGATAATTAGTGTCCATGATATCTTCAGTTCTTAAGACTATCAAATCCCAAAAGATTTCTTAATGAAAGCAGTTTGATAGTAAATTTTGAATATAAAGGATCGTATTACTTTATAGTCTTAGACTGTGTTCATTATTTCCAGATAAATGGAACTTATATATTTATCTCAGGTTTGATAGTTGAATTTTAACATACAACTGCCATCAGTTTGAAAGAAATTATAAAAATATATCAAATATTATTTTGTATATCCAATTCAGTACTTGATTATGAATTTATGTATATATTTTAATTGTCCCTTATAATTATTTGCTTTCATATATATATATATATATATATATATATATATATATATATATATATATATATATATATATATATATATATATATATATATATATATATATATATGTGTGTGTGTGTGTGTGTGTGCAAGTTGATTTCAATTTACTCTCTGACTTCACTTTCATCTTATGAAATTGACTGTAGTAGCTCTATAGCTCAAACCGAAGAACGAAAGACAGGCGAAAAATCCACATTACACAAGACAAAAATATTTATGAATCCAAAAACAACGAACAAAATTGCCTTACCGTCAAACCCTCCTATAATATGAGTACTTTGCTAGAAAATGATACGCCATATAGGAAGAAACCCCAAAACAGACAAACAAATAAATAATAATAATAAGGATATAGAAATGATAACGAACGTAGAGGGGGAGGCTAAGTGATATTGGTCATTTTGTTGATTTGTTACTGACAGCTCGCTCGTTCGCTTGTTAAGCCAACATAAGAGAGGCTTTTACAGAAATGACGGCAGATAGGGAAAAGTGGCTGATAAAAAGAGGGGATCTACTCGATTTGGTGGCTAAAGAATGCCCCTCTTTTCCCCCAGATTACTTGATGATGAGAGAGATTCCTACTCCAATTCACTTTGGCTCTCTGAAGATGGCTCTAGTATAATCCTAAAGTTTAAAGTGCACTTTTAGATTAAATGATACCCAAGAGGTATGGATGTTTACCCTTTTTTCATTATTTTTAGTGTAGTGCCTCGTTGCTAGGGATAGAATCCATTTAACTATTTTTGTGATTATGAGCAAGATTCTTCGAAATTATTCGTAATAAGTTTTTATTTCAGAATGTATGGGAATACGAGAAAAAAAATAGGTAGTGACGTGCATGCTCGTCTCTGCTATTTTGTATATATAGATATTAGGGGGTCTTTGTTGGTATATATATATATATATTTTTTTTTATAAGTGTGACACCGGGACAGGCAAAAACTGCCCCAAGTAATAAAGGCCCGGACACAAGAAAACAGAAAGACGAAGGAAAAGAAAAAGGTCAAGGACAAAGCAGAAATGAGGTAATATCACACAAAGGAAAACGACAGACAGAAAAAACAGTCAAAGTACAGAGGACCCAGATTTATGGAGGACTGGTCCTGCTATGACGATAGATCCGCTTTTTGAAGGATGATAGGTCATAAGAAGTAGGATGGAGGAAGAGAGTTCCAGAGTCTGGAGGTAGATGGGAAGAAGCAGTCGCTGCACCGACCAATCCGCGAGCTACAAATCTCCACACAGTACCTGTGAGATGAGGCCGCTTGGCGAGTGTTACGCGGCCTCGGCCAACTCCCAGAATTATTGTGTAGCCATTGTTATTTCTGTAAGAATAATCACGATTATATAGCCTTGCATTGCTTAATGTATAACCAAGTTGAAAATTAATTTTCATAATCAACTGGACATTCAAAATCTTGACAGTGTTGATTCAGAAATTTTTTTTTATATTCTATTTAGGAATTTTCATCTCCTATTAACCAACACATTTCTCATGCTTTGGTTTATAAAATTGTTCTTAAAAAAAAAAAAATCTTTTTATGCTTTGGTCATATGTACTTTTTGTCAATACCAACGTAGAATTCAGAATAGCTAAAGAATTTGGACATTGCATGATAAACTGAACTGCATTTTTGTTTTGAAGAAATAATAATTAATATATGGATTATAAATTTATGTTGAAAATTGAAGCTAATATTTCATTACTTATTTGAAGACTTTGCTTACGTAATTCATCAAAATAATAATAATAATAATAATAATAATAATAATAATAATAATAATAATAATAATAATAATAATAATAATAATAATAATAATAATAATAATAATAATTTCCCTTCCTCTCCACCGCCTGTGTATTAAAGTCGTATCCTTCTCCCTTCCCCCTTTTTAGTGTTATTTCCCTTTCTCCTTGGCACTTTTCCTGACCCACCAGTAGTGCTTTCCTTTTCCCATCATTTTTAGCCTCATTTCCAGCGTTCTGGTGTATAATGTGACAAGTTGCCTAAACCGCGCCAAACTTGGGCTATAAAGCGCCGTTCTGTGCGGTTTGTTAGCGTTGATGCAGGCCATTGAGAGCGCCAAGACTTGTTATACTCTAATACCTGAGAGAGATGCAGTTAAAAGTGAATTACATTGACTGCATTTTTTAGTTTTATATAATCTATGATAATGAAACGGGGTTGCTTAGCATCTAAATGCCTTTCGCTGGAATTAATCAAGGAGCGCTAATTTAAAACCTCTCGTAGGGATGGAAAGTTGGGGGAAGATATTTGTATGTTTTTCCAGACTACATAGTCATTGTGACACACCAACATTTGCATGTATTGCAACAGCCAGACTTGTTGTTTGCTGTAGATTGCACAACAGTGGGGGGTTGGGGCCTGTGCCGGCTGGCGACCGCCCTATGGGTCCTCCATGACCCGTTCCGCCCATCTGTGTGTGGAATATCTAAAACAACATGTAGATTGGTTCTTCACCTGGATACTCTTATTTGTAACGCAATTTAAGAAGTGTTACATGTAGCATGGCACAACAGCAGTCATTTCCTTGGCATGATGAACAAATACTGGGCTGTCATACCGGAGGTCCCGAATTCAGTTCCACATTGGACTGTGACAAAGGAGTGAAATTTTCACTTTGTGATTTTCAGGATGTAGGAACAACAGGTGGCGTCTGTGGTCTCCTAGAGTCTGCTATAACTCAGTAGATAAAATAAGTACGTGTATATGAACGATAAGACGTATGTCCTAAGCTATGAGCTCAGACTCAAGATTAAGCACACGTGCGCATGTTCATAAGCATTGCAATTTAAACCAAAATATATTTTTTTGTTACGAATATGTTTTTTTTTATATATGAGAATTAATAATAGTTTCTGTTGCTTGATGCTTACAGAACACATTAAGTCTAAAAGGTTCTGAACCTGACTGGCGTACATCAAGGGAATGTTTAAATAAATACCGTGGGGGGGGGGGAACCCCGGAAAAGCTAAACTTTTCTCTAAATATATTTAGAATTGGCTTAGCATGTGTTGGAATGATATCGTCATGAATGTAAAACAAAAAAGTTTCTCAGTTCATTTTCGTTTTCTATTTTCTACTACTCTACTATTTTCTGTATCAAAATAAAACAATCCAAGTGCATTTCCACTAACTGTATTCTATTTCAGTGTCAGTGATTAGTGATCTTTTCATTGAAGAAAAGAGAAAGGGAGGAGAGGGGAGAGGAGGCGGAGACCAACTACGAGATGGGAAGTAGTGATAACAGGACCTGGCTGCCGCTAAAAGGCCCTAAGTTCAACTCCCCAAGGTGGTTTGTACAGCTTCTCTTCGCCAGAACCTACTAGATGGGATGTAGTGGGGAATGAATGGAGAATGCCAATATTAGGTAATGAGAATGACTGAGAAATAACAAGAGAGGAGGTACATTTGGCATTGAAAGCAATGAAAGCAGGTAAAGCACCAGGGTGTCATGTTGAATACTTGTCAAAAAGTGGTGAGGCATTAGTGGAATTGATGGTTAGGTTGATGAATGTATGTTTCAGGAAAAGGAGGGTCCCATTTGATTGAAGGAGTGCATTTGTAGTTCCACTTTATAAAGGGATAAGTATGAGAGTAGTAGTTTTAGAGTAATTAGTTTGTGGAGTGTAGTTGGTAAGGTATCAGGTGTTTGTGGTAATAGAGGTGTGTGAAAAGTTCTTGGAGAAAGATAGAGACACTTTTAGGGCTTTTATGGATTTAGAGAAAGCGCATGCCAAGGTTAAAAGAGAGGTATTGTAGAATGTGTTGCGACTGTATGGAATAAGTTGAAGGTTGTTGAATACGGTAAAATAATTTACATGAATAGTAGAGCATGTGTCTCAATCGGGAATGATATGTGTGATTGGTTTCAGGTGAATGTATGGTTACGTCAAGTTTGTGAAATGTCACCATGATTGTTTAATGTGTATATGGATAGAGTGGTAAGGGAAATAAATATTAGACAGATCCTTGGAACTAGTGGGTGAGTGTGGAAGGTTGTGAAAATTACATCAATTGTTATTCGTGGATGATACTATACTGGTGGCTGACACTGAAAATGAACTGAATCATTTGGTGACTGACCTTGTTAGGGTGTGTGAACAAAGGAAGTTGTGGGTGAATATTGGTAAAAGTAAAGTTATGAGATGCACTAGGAGTGTTAAAGTTGACAGAATGAATGTAGGAGTGAGAGTGGGGAGTT
This sequence comes from Halocaridina rubra, assembly GCA_037179515.1. NCBI lineage: Eukaryota > Metazoa > Arthropoda > Malacostraca > Decapoda > Atyidae > Halocaridina > Halocaridina rubra. The sequence continues at coordinate 62,770 of JAXCGZ010019194.1, forward strand.
GTTTGAAGAAGTTGATAGTTGTAAGTATCTGGGGTCGCATGTATCAAGGAGTGGACAAGTGTATGCGGAGGTAAGGTATAGAGTGAAGGAAGCGAGGAGGTGGATTGGAAAATGAAATAAGAAATAATTATTTGTGCCGACAGCATTCTCTGGAGAAGAGACTTGCACTGCATGAGAGGATTGAAAAGGACAAGTTGAATGTAATGGAGATGATTTTTTGTATCTAGAATAGATAGAGTAAGAGATGAGGTTCTCAGGCAGAGGACAGGTGTTGAAAGCAAGCTGTTGGATAGGTTAAACTGGAGAGTACTGATTTAGTTTGGACTCATGGAAAGGATGTATGATGAACAAATAACGAAGAGAGTGTGGAGGGAAAAAGTGACTGGAGTTAGGCCAAGAAGAAGACCTAAAATGAAATGGATTAATGAATGGCATGAAAAGGGCATTGGATGCACGCGGAATGTCAGTGGAGCAGTGTCAGAGATAGGAATGAGTGGAGGACGATTGCGTATAGGTGACACGGGCCAAAGGAATCTCTCACACCTGTTAGCTCAGTGAACTGTGTTGGATGAATGTGAGGGGAGTTGCCGTGTGGTAATTCGGCGGGGGTAAATAAGCTGCTGCTGTCGAGTCTCATTGTAGAATATCCTTGCCTGCCTACCTTGTGGTTGACCCAAGCAAGGTGGAAGGGATGTAATGTGGCAACCTTTTATCCCAAAGGAGCTAAGAGGAGTAGTTGAGAATTGTGTGGATCGGCCACCCCCCTTACAAGTGGATATGAGGCCATGTATATGTATGAGTGTATTTGTTTTTTGTTTTTGTATTATTTATTCATGTCTTGGGGTATAACAAGCTGTTAGATTCTTTATAATGATCAGATAGTAGAATTCAGATCTTTAGGGATGTAAGAAGGAATGTGCTCAACATAAGGGAAAGGTTTCATAGTTCTGGTAGTTCTTAACCATGATTCTCAGGTCACTTTTTCTGTTACATATTTTAAACTTCTCTTTTTAACTTATGTACAGTCATTGGATAAACTAATGACGTCTTCTTCTTCTTCTTCTTCTTCTTCTTCTTCTTCTTCTTCTTCTTCTTCTTCTTCTTCTTCTTCTTCTTCTTCTTCTTCTTTTATAAATATGGGGTCGTATTATCTCACTAGTTTCTTGGAGGCTAGAGTTTAGCTAGGCTCAAAATGAATCGGCAGGATTCCTTTCTTGATACAAACCCTCTCCACTTACTTGGCCATGTGACTGGCACGGAGATGAACTGGCTTTTTATCCCATTGGCTACACTGCAAAAGTTAATAAAAATTATTAGGTGCTACTTTGGCGTATAGCGATATTACAGCTAAAGGTCTGCTGGACTTAAATTAGACTCTCTAGGACAGTTCGATGTCAAGTCTACCTTCAATTACGGTTATTTTTCTATGCCTACATCAACACCGAATATTCTTTGCTATTCGTTACAACTATCTTATTATCTCTTCACATCTGACAAGTCACAACTCTCCCATTTCTGCTTCTTTTTGCATACTGTTTTCTTCGTCCTCAGGCCCGATGAGGGCAAATTCCTTTGTATGTCCTAGTCTCTCTCTCTCTCTCTCTCTCTCTCTCTCTCTCTCTCTCTCTCTCTCTCTCTCTCTCTCTCTCTCTCTCTCTCTCTCTCTCTCTCTCTCTCTGTGTGTGTGTGTGTGTGTGTGTGTGTGTGTGTGTGTGTGTGTGTGTGTGTGTGTGTGTGTGTGTGTGTGTGTGTGTAGCGAAATCTCATGTACAGATAATTTTCTCTTTGTTTACGGCACCCTCCACCCTACTCATTATATATCAGCAACTGAGATGTCTCTCTCTGACTCTAAACAGTCACCCTTCAGGGTGCGATAACGTCTCTGCACCCACGTAGGGGTGTTGACACTGTTCCAAATGAAACTGAATGTGTCATTTCGCGATGCTGATTATATCTTTTCATCGCTACTTGTCTTCAGTCATTAATGGAAGGGAGAGCAGCAGTAAGTGAAGGCTGCGTGTAGGGGAAAACTTTTGGTTGGGGGGGGGGGCTCGGGCTAAGCCACCCACCCCACCCTGTTAATGTCGGTGGGTTATACTTTATTTCAAATACCGGTAAGAGTATCATAAGGGAATAGTCACCGTGACTCAAGCGGTATCGTCCGCGACTTTGAGGCGTCAGGTCGAGGGTTCGCGCCCCGTCACGGTCTGAGGTTAGCAAGGGCATGCACT
>JAXCGZ010019194.1:80000-84056 GCA_037179515.1 Halocaridina rubra
TTCATTCTCCTGATTCGCAAGAAGGGGTCTTGAACGAGACACTGGACCAATTCCTTTTTTCCTGAATTTATGTAACATGTTCCGCAAATTTAAAACTGAAGCTAAGTTCGGGATGAATTTATCAAGCTTTTTATCACTGTGTTTCTTCATTTTCTCTCTCTCTCTCTCTCTCTCTCCTCTCCTCTCTCTCCTCTCTCTCTCTCTCTCTCTCTCTCTCTCCTCTCTCTCTCTCTCTCTCTCTCTCTCTCTCTCTCTCTCTCTCTCTGCGTATGTGTCTGTATATGTGCCTGCGTGTGTGCGTGCGTGTGCATGTGCCTGTGTGTGTGTATGTGTGTTTGTGCATGTGTATGTGTATTTGCGTATGGATGAAAACAATACTAAAAAATTAAGATTATAACAATCGATTCCTTCTCAATACGTGATGTCAACTTGCTCTCACCCAATCTGAGATGTCATCCTCCATCAAAATGACGTCACTTGATGTCAAATCATATCCGATTCGAGGATCCATAGACCACTTCGATATCGACAGGTGAACTGACAGTATGTCTGACAAAAACTGACAGCAACCGTACAAAACCTCGTGTCATTTAACAGACATCTTTCCGTCTTGTTACCACAAATTAAAATTACAGTGGAAAATACTCAAGTTAATATATAGATGAAAAAAAAAATAAAAAAAAAATGGGTTGGTTTTGCGTATTCATATTGGACGCAGTTAAAAGGATATGCGGAAGATTTTTATGACGAATTGTATTTTGAACGTAAAAGGAATTTTAATTGGATACACAATATGCAGTGTGTATGCACATAAAAGAATTTTAATTGAATATGCAGTGTACAGTTGGGGAAAGGACCTCTATTATCCCTTCTCCCTCGCTGTGACATAGCTCGTTTTGGGGCTTTTGGGGCTTTGTACTATTGGGGAATTAAAAAAAAGAAAAATAACCTTGAGACTAATGTATATAAAATAATAACTTATAGTAATGAAAAAGTTTTAAATACCAAAAATGTTTACAGAAATAAAGAATACAGATAAATATTTTTAAAATGACTACGGACTGAGGTTAGTAAGAGCATACACTCAGGGTAACGATTACATCTGCCAAAACAAGTCCTTCGCTAGAAGGCAGCCGTCCTAGCCCTTAGTTGAAAAGGGAGTTCGTGACGTAAATCCGGAACCATAAGCAACTTGATTAGCCAAAACCGTGACAAAATAACCCAAACTGGGGCTGCGGCTGTCGCGTCCATTTCTCTACCTTTTCTCCTGGCTGTTATGGGCAAGCAACTGTCCAGGGAAGGAGAAATATGCCCACTTATCTTTATCAGTTGCCTCCTACGATACGCAATGATAAAAGTTTTGTAGTCATAATTTCTTACCGCAGGAGAAAGTATATTACTCTTATGATTAAAGTAAGGAAATTCTCCTCTCTCTCTCTCTCATCTCTCTCTCTCTCTCTCTCTCTCTCTCTCTCTCTCTCTCTCTCTCTCTCCTCTTGTGTGTGTGTGTGTGTGTGTGGGGGGGGGTTAGTAAAAGCAAGAGCCTTGAATCTTTATGGGAAGGAATACAGTAGAGGGGATTCCCAGCCTCCTTGCTTGGTCCCATTTAGTGAATTTTTACGACATGCAGTGGAACACGGAGGTGATAATCTTGCCCCCTTCTCTCATGGGGAACTAATGAGAATAAAGTTTTGAAATGCCATATTTGTAAACTATCAAAAGAAAGTTAAATAAATTGGTAGTATCGTGACCGTAGTCACCGTGGCTCAAGCGGTAGCGTCCGCGATTCTGAGGCGTCAGGTCGAGGGTTCGCGCCCCGTCACGGTCTGAGGTTAGCAAGGGCATGCAGTCAGGGGAACGATTACATCTGCCAAAACAAGTCCTTTGCAAGAAGGCAACTGTCCCAGCCCTTGGTAGAAAAGGGAGTCCGTGACGTAAAACCGGAACAGAATAGGTAGTATCGTGGCAGAACGTATTCATTCATACCATTTGTCCATATTATTTCTAACATGTGAGCTGCGGGATGATTTTGGTTGTTGTTGTTGCTTTAATTGTATTCTTATTTATATAGATATTGTTCCACCACTGGCTCCACACATTTATGGTTTATATTGAACCTGCTGGGATGGCAATGGTTACTTTATTGTAAAAGATTTTTCATTTTCGCCACTGTATTGCTTTCTTTATATTGACAAAAAAAAAAAAAGATAAATCGATTTTATTTTGCTTTGCTAAATTTTTGCATTTATTTGTTTTGCTACATTTTTACTTTACAAATATTTTGCTTCTTGTAATATTAAGTAATCAGTTCTTTATTGTTTGTTTAATTATGATAAAGCGTGTTTTACGTCACGGACTCCCTTTTCAACCAAGGGCTAGGACGGTTGCCTTCTTGAAAAAGGACTTGATTTGGCCAGATGTATTCGTTACCCCTGAGTGCATGCCCTTGCTAACCTCAGACCATGACGGGGTGCGAACCCTCGACCTGCCGACTCAGAATCGAGAACGCTACCGCTTGTTTTATGTATGATAAAAACAAAATAACTTAATCACTCTTTACTGCAGTACTTAGTATGTATTTCTGGGTTGCATTTCCATATGGCTAAAATGAATGGATTCGGTTTTACGTCACGAACTCCCCTTTTCTACCAAGGGCTTGGACGGTTGTCTTCTTATGAAGGACTTGTTTTGGCAGATGTAATCGTTACTCTGAGTGTATGCCCTTACTAACCTCAGTCCGTGATATGACTAAAATGCGATAGAATATATATATTTTCTTTAATTTTTCATTCTCATCTTTATAGCCTCATTTAGATAACTGAAATAGGTTAGATATTGCATCCTCTACTGCAAATATTAGTATTCAATTGTTTGCTGCAACTTCCCATCTCCTAAAATGAATAGTTGTAATTTTGCTATTTTGAAATTGAGTTTTTTTTCTTCTCCCCCCCCCCCTTTTTTTTTTTTTTTTTTTTTTTTTTTTACTACAGAATACACACATTTATTCGCCTTTATTGTGAAGTTTAATATCATTCTCGTAGCTTAATTTTAGTTAATAAATAAATTGTTTTTTTTTATCGTAGAATTTAAAATATTCTTTTTTTATTGTTTTTATTTACTAAATAAACACATTTATGAATCTCTGTGGTAATTATTATTATTGTTATTATTTCTTTTTTTGTATTTTTTTTTTGCTTTTTCATTTCATTTTTCATCTCAGTTTTCATCCCTTGTCTTAGTTTAATTCCATAAAAAAATAAATATTCAAAATGGATTCTAAATTCAATACTATTTTTCTTATTCCAGATGTACGATAATTTACTGCAGTAACTTAAAACTTGCCAGAAACATGAGAAATGATCATTAACACTTTTACTCTCATCTATTGAGAATTTTTACTATCTAATTTACAGCTTCATTTTTACTAAAACAAAGCTGTATTTTTCAAATATAGAATTTTTGGATTTCCTTCGCTGCTGGTTTTATATCAGTAAAATGAACTCATTCTATAAGTTCTCATTTTCCATTTGTATGCCAATTTTAGTTTTCATTTAGAATATGCACAGCACACACACACACACACACACACACACACACACACACACACGCATACATATACATACAATTAGGTAATCACAATTAGGTAATCACATACACACACTGTTATTGCTGTATTAAATTGTAACATTCATATCTCTGCAGTATATCTATTTGAATTAAGCAAGCAGAAATATCTCTTTTATCTAGCGTAAAATGTACTGATCATCTCTGTTGCATATTTATATTTCTACAGTAAATAAACTTACTTATTTTTTTAGGCTATTGTAAAATTTAACATTCATTTCAGCATACTAATTTTGTTTTACTAGCAGAGACACATACTTTGTAGTCGCCGTGGCTCAAGCGGTAGCGTCCGCGACTCTGAGGCGTCAGGTCGAGGGTTCGCGCCCCGTCACGGTCTGAGGTTAGCAAGGGCATGCACTCAGGGTAACGATTACATCTGCCAAAACAAGTCCTTCGCAAGAACGCAACCGTCCTAGCCCTTGGTTGAAAAGG
>JAXCGZ010019195.1:0-2500 GCA_037179515.1 Halocaridina rubra
TTTATATATATTATATATATATATATATATATATATATATATATATATATATATATATATATATATATATATATATATATATATATATATATATATATACTCATTTATTTATTTATTTATTTAAATTCCTAATTTTTATATTAAAGTCATGATTGTTTTCCCAAAGTTAATATGAAAATAAACTTATTTATCGCAACTTTTGGATAATGTCAACAGACTATTGCATACCATGGGTGTTTATATTGGGTATAATTCTGGCAATGTATAAGAAAACAAAGCTGCGTTGTGTAAATAGCGGACACATTGATATATTTCATAAATGACTGGAGAGGTATCGAATATAAGATATTACAATTCAGAAAGTTTTCAACGTTTTTATAACAGATAGAAAGGAGATGTTAGTTAATATATATTATACGCAGATAGTGTTATGTAACTGGCCAAAGCAATTTGCTTTCAAAGGTAAAATAAGAGAGATTTTAGCTCTTAGACAGGAAAAGCAGACAGTTTTATGCAATTAGCAAAAATGGTGCTCAAAAACAAAGTCATAGATATAGTAGCTATTGGATATCAAAATGAAGATAATGTTACACAGTCAGCAAAAATGATTAGTTTTGAAGGGTGACAATGGAGAGATAATTGGGTTAGATTTTAAATATTTTGTTAGGAAAACAGAAGAAATAATTAGTGTTCAATGGTAATAGCAGATAACTATTGGCTATTAGATAATAAATGCAGCCAGTGTTAAGTAACTGACAGAAATAATTACCTTTCAAAAGTAAAATTAGAGAAACATTAGCCATAAAATACTGCATGCAGAGAGTAAATATTATATAAAAAATACAAACATGACTTAAAATTACTGATAAAATAATAAATTTGGAGCTAACCGAATATAATAAAGCCTGTTTATGATATACGGGAAACTGAAACTAAGCTATAAAGAGATAGAAGAAAAAATACATCTCTTTCTATATGAATGGGTCGTAATTTTTCTTGTAAATAGGGTGACCGAGTCAAAGCATAAAAATATTTACCAAGAGACCTACTCCCCTTTCTCTTTTGACTTTTGCTTTACTTAATGCTAATATGTCCATCAATGCTCTCAGAGATATGCTACCAAGCTTCTCCGGTTTACTTTCGGGTGTTCGAAAACCAAGCATATTCAGAGAGCTAAACACTAAGAAAACCCAATGTTAAGGTTCTGGTTGACATTTTCCTGCCAGAACCCCTTCGTATGTAAATAGTGTAAATGTATATTACCTAAAGGCACACCTACACGTCCCCAATTTCCAATGTCTGGTCCACCCCCGCCAGGCAAAACCTGCAAAAATGTTACAAGAGATAATAAAGGATATTATTATTATCAACACATACTCAGATCTTTTTAATTTCATACAAACGGTAATTGATAGTATTAAAATATTTGTTTTAATATTAATATAACTTATAAATGAACTTATTAAATAACATTTAGGCACTTGAAACTTGAAACAAATTAAAATAGAAACTATTATTTTAAAAAAATGTGTCGCAATCAACTTAGTTTAGATATTAATTGATATTACAGTATTAAAATATCTACGACTATGCTTAACTATAGGTAAATAAGGAAAAAACTATAATAAAAAATCAGGACTTTATTGACCTTAATGTATATGATAATTGGAATAATTATCAGATATTCTTTCTTCACAATATTGTAACAAACGAAATTATTATTTAAACAAAATATATCTCATTCAAATTAATAGCGATACCAACTGAAACATATAAATATGAGCTTATTATATGTATAAATAAAATAATTAGAAAGCACTCAAGATTTCTTAACTTAAACTGTATAAAAGGCATCTAGCACTGTACTAGGCTAAGTGCCGAAACTACAGAATGCCAAACCCCGCGTTAAAAGTTTCGAACTTCAAAACCCATGAGCGGTTCTTAAAGTTGCGAAACTTTAAACGCGTTTTCTGACATGTTGTAGTTTTGGCACTAAAGTAACAGGTGCCTCATGTGATAACTGAAATTATTAAAAATTAAAAAAAATTAAAAAACTCCTCAGGGCGAAAACTGATGACTGTTAATTCCTAGTCATATTCATAAGGGCAATTTGATATTAGCTCAATCCCACAAAAGGCACTTGGTGTCATTTTTAGGTGTTTACTCTGGGATTGAGGCAAAAAGCAGGCGCCTTACTTGGGATTGAGGCTGAATGCAGGAATTCATAATAAATAAAATATTACAGTTTAGGTTAGGTTAGGTTACTTGAAAGAACAATACATTTTGAACGTAGGTGCTCTATCTGGGATTAAGGCACATCAGGTACCTATTCTGGGATTGATCCCATATATATATATATATATATATATATATATATATATATATATATATATATATATATATATATATATATATATATATATATATATATATATATATATATATAATATATATATATATATATATATATATATATATATATATATATATATATATATAT
>JAXCGZ010019195.1:5000-10000 GCA_037179515.1 Halocaridina rubra
TAGTTCCTCTATGGGAGTGGAATCTCTCGATGCAATTCTTGAAAGTTTATATCTGTAACAAGCTGTCTTCAAACCTCAAAATTCTTCTCTGATGCTCAACTATAATATAAATGTTACAGTATTACCTTCCCTTTCAAAGATATACATACATACATATATATATATATATATATATATATATATATATATATATATATATATATATATATATATATATATATATATATATATATATATATATATATATATATATATAGATGCATATGTATATGTATATACATATATATATATATATATATATATATATATATATATATATATATATATATATATATATATATATATATATATATATAGATAGATAGATAGATAGATAGATAGATAGATAGATAGATAGATTCCTATCATACCTCCATCATCCATTGCTCCTTGTCCAACATCCCAAGAATCTATATGACCAGAAACTACTACAGTTTCTTGCGGAAATTCGGAACCCTGCAACTCCATTATGACATTCCTGGAAATATTTTCGGCGTAGTTGACAGCACCCATGGTCAAAAGCACTTCGATGGTTTCTCCTGATTGAAGAAAGTATGGTGGCTTAATCGTAACAAAATAAAGGATAAAAGTAGACCACGAGTCTCACCAGGAAAAAAAAATGACAAAGGCCTGATTTCTTAAACAGTGTAAACCTAGGATACCATATTGTTAGTTAGCTAGACACACACAAATGGATTTCATAAACGCAACTGACGCGGTTCTGTGTATGGCTAGGATCCCGAAAGGGATCCTAGCCGTACACAGAACCGCGTCAGTTGCGTTTATGAAATCCATTTGTGTGTGTCTAGCTAACTAACAATATGGTATCCTAGGTTTACACTGTTTAAGAAATCGGGCCAACGTGTGTACAGCCATCGATATAATACGGGAATTTTATTTAGACTTTCAGGTTCGTCAGCAATGAAGATAGTTTTCATTAGCATTGTTACTGTATTAAAATTCAATTTAGATAGAAGACGACAAGTCTCATTAGTAGTGAAGCAGTTCAGATTTTTTTGTATATAATAAATCCAATTAGCATTAATGAAACTTCAGGATTTTAATCAAATACTAAATTAGAGTTCGCATTAGTAATGAAAGTCTGGAATGTGATTTAATTACTAGCCCACAACTCTCATTAACAATGAAGGAAATTCAGGATTTTCATAAATGATTAGTAGGTTGGCCATGGCACCAGCCGCCCGTTGAAAGACTACGGCTGGAGGTATTAGGATGCAACTAGGACTGGTCCAGACAGTTCCAGGTTGAGTCTTCCTTCAGGACGGTTCCTTCCACATGCCTACATCTACACTGAATATTCTGGCGTATTCACTACACATCTCTTCCATTACATTTGACAAGTCACAACATTCCCCACATCTGTCTCTTTTACTGTCTTTTTTCCTCACATTTGTTATTATTTATGGAAGGTCCACAGCTAATGGCCCCCAGTACCCAGCATAGAGGGGTGCGAAGAATCTCCTGGGATCGTGTTGACTCCACTATTGGCTTGAGGGCAGACACGCCTGGTGGTAGTAATGGTTCTGTCCTTAGCCTTGCACCTCCCAATAGATCTGCTTCTTTCACTCTTCACTATTCTAACATTCGTGGGATGAACTCTAATCTTTCGTCTGCGGAACAGCACTTGGGTACTCTCCTCCCTAACCTCCTCCTCCTATCTGAAACCCAGCTGTCTATACATGCTTCCACTGACCCATTTCAAATCTCTCACTATAATCTGTATGCTCGTTTTCATTCCAAAGGTGAGGTTTGTGCATACTGCAACACTAACACTCCTACTGCGAGGCTCATGGACCTTGAATCTCCTGACTTTGATGTTCTCTGGCTATAAGTCTATCTCTCCACTACCACTATCTTCCTTTGATTCTGCTACTGTTCTCCAAACTCCACCGGGTTTGTGTCTTTCTTTGAATATCTGTCCTCGTGCCATGAGTCCTTGCTATCTTCTCACCCACATGCCAAAGTTTTCTACATTGGAGACTTCAGTGTACACCACAGTGAGTGGCTTCATTCTTCTCACACTGATGTGGGAGGAAGCGAGGCCCTTGCTTTCTCTATTACTCATGATCTGGAGTAAATTATCAAACATCCTACTCGCATTCCTGATCGTCACGAACATGCTGCAAACACTCTTGACCTATTTTTTACTTCTAACCATTCAAACTACTCTTATTCTGTGCTTTCCCCTCTTGGTAAATCTGACCACTCTATGATCTCAGTCTTTTCCATTTTTGCTCCCCCACTACCATCCCTCCTACTCAGCGCCGCCTTTGGCACTTCGAGCATACCCAACATGAAAATTTGCAAAACTTTCTCTTTGACTTCCCATGGGATGACTACTGCTTTCGGTCCCGCAACCCTGATTGGGTAGCTCTAAAAATTGCCGAGATCATCACCACGGGAATGGAGGCGTACATCCCCTATTCTACAAAAACTTTCTCTCCACCTAAACCTTGGTTTGACCATTCCTGCTCCATGGCTATCCAGGCTAGGATACGGGCTCTCCGATCTTACCAAGCATCTCCTCCCGATTTAACTCACTCTGCTTCTATTATAGCTAGGAATCGCTGTACTGCTCAGATTCATAGGTTTAAGGTTTCCTTTATAAGAAGGAAATTTGATGACCTTAACTCCTATCTAACTGACAAATGCTTCTGGTCCTTAGCCAAAAACATCTCCAAAAACTTCTGTAACTCAAGCTTTCCCCCTCTCATTCGTTCTGATGGTTCTATAGCTTGCTCTCCCACTGACAAAGCCACTCTCTGTGGCTCTCATTTTTCTGCCAACTCTTCTATAATCGATTCCAGTGCACCTGTTCCTCAATCTTTACCCCTCTCTAACCCTATGCCCTCCCTTATCCTTTCTGCACACAAAGTTCATAAAGTTCTTCGCTTGCTAAAGACGAACAAGGCATCTGGTCCTGATGGTATCCCTGCAAAGTTCCTTAAGGAGTTTGCAGATGAACTGGCTCCCGTGCTTTGCCGTCTTTTTTGCCTCATTCTGTCAACCAGTATCTATCCATCATCTTGGAAGCATGCTCTAGTTCAACCTGTTCCTAAGGAGGGTGACCGCTCTACTCCTTCAAACTACCGACCTATTGCCCTAACCTCCTCTATTGCTAAAGTTTTCGAAACTTTGCTCAATTCTCACTTCTTGAAACGCCTTGAATCTAACTCACTTATCTACGATCACCAATGCGGCTTCCACAAGGCAAGATCCACTGGTGATCTCCTGTCCTATCTTACTCATTTATGGTCATCTTCTCTGAGGAGCTATGGGGTATCCTTTGTCATCGCCCTTGATATCTCTAAGGCTTTTGACAGAGTCTGGCACAAGGTTCTGTTGGCCAAACTCCCTGCCCATGGCTTTACCCATTCTTTCTGTTCTCTGATTTCCAGTTTTCTTACTGACCGTTTTATATCTGTAGTTGTTGATGGCGCGACATATAGCCCTTTCTCTGTTTCCAGTGGTGTTCCACAGGGCTCTGTTCTTTCACCTACTCTCTTCCTTCTCTTCATCAATAAATTTCTACAATCCCCATCTTCTTCATGCCTTTTCTAATTATTCTACCCTACACTTTTCCTCTGCCTTTTCTTCAAAACCTTCATCTGTTACTCGTGATCAATCTCGTATCACTCTTCTTTCTACTTTTAACTCCGATTTACAGAGGTATCTGAGTGGGGCACTCAAAATTTTGTTAAATTTAATGCCTCCAAGACACAGTTTCTGTCTATCTCTTTACCTTCTTCTCCTCCTGATAACCCTATTGTCTTCGAAACTAATGAAATTTACCCTCTTAACTCTATTAACATATTAGGAATCAATATAGCCTCTAACTTGTCTTGGAGAAATCACATAATCCAAATTTCTAAATCTTCATCGAAAAAATTGGGGTTTTTGTTTCGTTTTCGTCATTACTTTTCCTCTCTGCAGTTACTTAAAATTTACAAAGGTCTTATCCATTCCTGCTTAGAATACTGCTCACACATCTGGGGTGCTTCTTCTTATACTTATCTTCTTGATAGGGTTGAATCTAAGGCAGTTAGACTCGCTAATGATCCTTCTCTTACTTCTAATCTGGATTCTCTCTCTCTTCGCCGTAAGGTATCTTCCCTTTCGCTTGTCTATCACTACTACTTCCATCGCTGCTCTGATGAGTTGGCGAGTTGCATCCCTCCTCCACTGCCGAGGCCGCATAACACTCGCCAAGCGGCCTCATCTCACAGGTACTGTGTGGAGATTTGTAGCTCGTGGATTGGTCGGTGCAGCAACTGCTTCTTCCCATCTACCTCCAAACTCTGGAACTCTCTTCCTCCTTCTGTCTTTCCTAATTCTTATGACCTTTCATCCTTCAAAAAGCAGATCTATCGTCATCTCAGAGCCTAGTCCTCCATATCTCTGGGTCCTCTGTACTTTGACTGTTTTTTCTGTCTGTCGTTTTACTTTGTGTGACATTACCTCATCTCTGCCTTGTCCTTAACCTTTTTCTTTTTCCTCGTCTTGGTATTTTCTCGTGCCCGGACCTTTATTGATGAGGGCAGTTTCTGCCTGTCCCTGTGTCACACCAAAAAAAAAAAAAAAAAAAAAAAAAACACACACACACACCTGAAGAAACATGAAAAAATAAACCCAAAAGTTTTTAAATAAAAACAAAAACACAATGTCAGCAATATCACAAAATCGATTTATTTGTTGATCTCTGTCTTACCCCTTTCCTGCATTCGTCCCATCATTGAGGCGTCCTCAACGCTAATAGCAGCAGCTGGTATTAAAGGATCATCTTGACTGAGAAATTGGTCTCCAGTATGAGGCGAATCGATGGAGAAGCTGGCCAATGAGCTCATCAGGGAGGCAACAGCACCAACTTTAGCGGCTTCTGCAGAGCCTCTGCCACGGTAAACACTCAGTTCGCCATATGATGTAAAATTCAAGTTATATAA
>JAXCGZ010019195.1:15000-27500 GCA_037179515.1 Halocaridina rubra
GAAGTTCACCAATACAAGCAGAATATTGAACTGATTTAATTATCAAATTCAGGGTTATTTATATGTACAGCTATTTCAGTGGGAGGAGATACAAACAACCCAAGAGTAATTATTGAACCATTAAATACAACTTTAAAATAACTTAATAATTACTAAATTATTACCTATTTACAATAATTACATATTTTGATAAGAAATATTGTTTACAATTTGTACGTTTGTACAGAAGCGTCATAGCAGGTACGGGGCGCGCGGGACCGGCCGCCATTTTTCCTCTATGCCATCCGGAAAGATGAAGGTTTTATGTGATTACCTAATTGATTACCTAATTGTGTTTACGGGAAAGAGCCCAAAGCTCGTATCTTCCCGTCTCCTCATCGGTTCCATTTTAGACTTAGTCATACTTATCATACCTGTCCTTAAAACTATGGATTGAGATAGCATTAACTACCTCCTCGCTTAGCCAATTCCAATTATCAACTACTCTTACACTGAAAAAGTATTTCCTTACATCCTGCAAACAAGTTTTCTTACCAAGCTTCAAACTATGACCTCTAGTTCTAGAGCCAGCCATATCAAAATATCGATCCCTATCCACTCTATCATAACCATGAAGGAATTTAAAGACTGTCACCATATCCCCCCCTCACTCTTCTAGCTTCCAGTGATGGTAAGTCTAATTCCCTCAGCCTCTCATCATAACTGAGATTGCGTATTTCTGGCACCAGTTTCGTGGCATGTCTTTGAACTTTTTCAAGCTTAGTTATGTGCTTTTTCAAGTGCGGATTCCAAAAGGGGGCTGCATATTCGAGTTTTGGCCTCACATAGGTTACATAAATATTTCTGAACATTTCCTTGTCCATGTGCCTGAAGGCTACCCTTACATTTGATAAGAATGCATATGCTGCCCTTACTATGCCATTTATATGTATTCCTGGAGACAAATCTGCCAGTATGTTTACTCCTAGATCTCTCTCATTTTCTGTCTCTTGAAGTTGTACTCCAGCCACCGAGTAGTCAAGCTTGGGCCTTCTTGCACTTGTACCCATTCTCATTACCTTACATTTTGAAGTATTGAATTTCGTTAGCCACTTTTCTGACCACTCATGCAGATAATTTAGATCCTCCTGAAGTTCTCTACCATTGTTCTCGTTTTTACTTTCTTCACAATCTTTGCATCATCTGCAAACATATTCATGAATGAATTTACAGACTCTGGTAGGTCATTTACATATACAAGGAACAAAAGTGGCCCTAAAACTGAACCCTGTGGAACTCCACTACTAACTCTTCTCCATTCAGACACTGAGTGTCTTACTCTAACCCTCTGTTCCCTTCCTTCTAAGTAAGTTTTTATCCATTCTAAAACATTTCCACCTATTCTAGCCATTGATTGCAGCTTCCTAATAAGTCTCCCATGTGGAACAGTGTCAAACGCTTTCTGGATGTCTAGGAATATGCAATCTCCCCAGCCCTCTCTTTCCTGTAAGATTCGGCTTACCTCATCATAAAATTCTAATAAGTTTGTTACTGTTGATCTACCTTCTCTGAAGCCATGTTGCCTCACTGACAAAAAATTCAAGGATTCCAAGTGAAGAGAGATATGTTTCCTTAGTAGTTTCTCCATAACTTTGCAAACTATGCTGGTCAAGGAAACTGGTCTATAGTTCAGAGCCGTATCCCTCCTTCCCTTTATGAAGATAGGTATCACATTTGCTTGTTTCCAGCATCTTGGAATCTCCCCTGACTCCAGTGACTTTTTAAATATGATACTTAGTGCCACTGATATTGAGTTTGCGCATTTTTTAAGCACATGAGGGGATATGTCATCAGGACCTGTAGCTTTATGAACATCTAAATCCATCAGCGCTTTGCATACCTCTGTGGCTGTAAGGTTGATGTTCTCTAATACCGGCCCTTGAGCTTCTATCACTGCAATCTGAGGGAGTGGGATATTTTCTACTGTAAATACTGACTGAAACTCCTTGTTCAATTCTTTGCAGATCTCTTCATCCGTCTCAGTGATGCTTCCATCCGCTCTCTTTAGCCTTAAAACCTGTTCTTTTACCTTCAGTTTTCCTCTGATAAAGCTGTGGAAAAGCTTAGGATTTTCTTTAGCCTTCCTGGTGATGTCCCTCTCATAGTCTCTCTCTGCCTCTCTCCTTTTACTTAGGTAGTCATTTCTTGCTCTTTTGTAGGTTTGCCAGGCATTTATGTTTTTTCTCCTCCCATACCTTTTCCAGCATTTGTCTCTCCACTCCTTAGCTCTTTTACACCCATTATCGAACCATTTCTCTCTGGCATGAATTACACCTACTTTGGTGACAGGTATGCAGCAATCTACTATCTTCCCATATTTCTCACAAAAGATGTCATACATTTCTTGTACAGATTTGTTGTAAAATAAGGTTCTCCAGTCTCTCATGTCCTCAATGCCTCTACTCCCAGGAAGAATATCTTCAATGATATACTCCATCAACAACACACAGTGGTCACTCTTTCCAATTGGTGGTTCATACTCAATTTTTTCAATATCCAACACATTATATGTGAACACTAGATCAAGTAGTGATGGCTCATCCCCACCCCTGGCCCTTGTTGGTTCCATTACATGTTGGTGTAGGAAATTCCCTTGTACGCAATCTAGGAATCTTGCCCCGAATGAGTCCTCACCACTGTGTGGGTCAATATTTATCCAATCTATCTCTTTATGATTAAAGTCTCCCATAATCAAAATCCTACATTTTTTTCCCGTGCCATGTTAACAACTGAGTTTATGACTTCAATAGTACCTATATGACTTTCCTCATAAACTTCAAGCCTATTTTGGTTCCTTGGTGGGTTGCATACAACAGTTATTATAATGCTCTCTGACCCAGTATTTATGCGAGCAACAAGAAATTCCTTGAACTCACTTTCTATAGCCAAGTTTATTTCTTCAACTTGAATCCTTTCACTTATGAGCAGTGCTATCCCTCCATCAGTCCTCTCAGATCTTTCAACCCTTAGTATTCTGAAGCCCTTAGGAAAAACTGTGACACTGTTTATGTCCTCACTCAACTTAGTCTCTGTAATTGCTACTATATCTGCCTTACTGTTGTGAATCCTATCTTTTAATTCTACTGCCTTACCAGCTAATCCATCAGCATTTGTGTATAACAAACAATCTTAATGAGGCCCATCCCCTGATCTTCTGTCATTATCTTCTTTATCTCCCCTTTGTCTGGAAGAACTCTGAAATGAAAATTTTTCTTCTCTTCTTCATTTCATTCCTCATTTAACCTTCTTGCCTCTTGAAACAAGTTTTTGATCTTTCCCATCTCTTCCTGTGTTTTGTATCATGAATTTCATCATGCAGGGTCATTCTTGGTTGTAGTAGAAATAATAATAAATGCTTAATGAGGGAACTATTATAGATATAAGATATTCATGACTGGTTAATCACTGATTATGTAATTGTGTTTTTTATCGCTAATCTTCCAAGTATATAGGTTACTAGAGTCATTCAATAGCCATCCATAGCATTAATTACCCTTCCACCTGTTTTCGTTTTCTTTATTAGTACATTAAAGAACACGTAAAATTTAGTAACTATGACAATTATATATATCGGTTATGGGTGTCCTGTCTCCAAACTTATATTTAATTACTAGATATTATATATATATATATATATATATATATATATATATATATATATATATATATATATATATATATATATATATATATATATATATATATATATATATATATATATATATATATATATATATATATATATATATATATATATATATATATATATATATATATATATATATATATATATATATATATATATATATATATATATATATATATATATATATATATATATATATATATATATATATATATATATATATATATATATATATATATATATATATATATATATATATATATATATATATATATATATATATATATATATATATATATATATATATATATATATATATATACCTTGGCTGTTTCCCCCTTAAATTGGGGGGTAGCCGACATCAAAAAAGGAAAACAGTTTGGGGAGAAGTTATTCTCCCCCCCACTCCCCTTCTTCTTTGACGTATATATATATATATATATATATATATATATATATATATATATATATATATATATATATATATATATATATATATATATATCAACCGAAGAATCTCCCCCCCCCCAGAGTACCCGGCGTAACAATTTCAGAGAGAAACTAGAGATGGGGAGTGTTGTGACATGTCAGATGGGAATGGCTGAAGGGATGTGTTAGGTTAGGTTTGGTTAGGTCTGTCTGATTATCTACCTTGGAATATATGGATGGATGGATGAATTTCAATTACGAAATAAAGACCTAAACCAACCTAACCTAATCTAACCAAACCTAAACAGACAGACAGACAGTACTGAAGAATCCCCCCTAACTCGGATCAACTGAAGAATCTCCCTCTTGGGTGGGCCTGGGGGAGATTCTTCAGTTGATCCAATATATATATATATATATATATATATATATATATATATATATATATATATATATATATATATATATATATATATATATATATATATATATATATATATATATATATATATATATATATATATATATATATATATATATATGTATATATATATATATATATATATATATATATATATATATATATATATATATATATATATATATATATATATATATATATATATATGTATATATATATATATATATATATATATATATATATATATATATATATATATATGTATATATATATATATATATATATATATATATATATATATATATATATATATATATATATATATATATATATGTATGTATATATATATATATATATATATATATATATATATATATATATATATATTATATATATGTATATATATATATATATATATATATATATATATATATATATGTATATATATATATATATATATATATATATATATATATATATATATATATATATATATGTATATATATATATATATATATATATATATATATATATATATATATATATATATATATATATATATATATATATATATGTGTGTGTGTGTGTGTGTGTGTGTGTGTGTGTGTGTGTGTGTGTGTGTGTGTGTGATTACCTAATTGTGTTTACGGGAAAGAGCCCAAAGCTCGTATCTTCCCGTCTCCTCATCGGTTCCATTTTAGACTTAGTCATACTTATCATACCTGTCCTTAAAACTATGGATTGAGATAGCATTAACTACCTCCTCGCTTAGCAAATTCCAATTATCAACTACTCTTACACTGAAAAAGTATTTCCTTACATCCTGCAAACAAGTTTTCTTACCAAGCTTCAAACTATGACCTCTAGTTCTAGAGCCAGCCATATCAAAATATCGATCCCTATCCACTCTATCATAACCATGAAGGAATTTAAAGACTGTCACCATATCCCCCCTCACTCTTCTAGCTTCGAGTGATGGTAAGTCTAATTCCCTCAGCCTCTCATCATAACTGAGATTGCGTATTTCTGGCACCAGTTTCGTGGCATGTCTTTGAACTTTTTCAAGCTTAGCTATGTGCTTTTTCAAGTGCGGATTCCAAAAGGGGGCTGCATATTCCAGTTTTGGCCTCACATAGGTTACATAAATATTTCTGAACATTTCCTTGTCCATGTGCCTGAAGGCTACCCTTACATTTGATAATAATGCATATGCTGCCCTTACTATGCCATTTATATGTATTTCTGGAGACAAATCTGCCACTATGTTTACTTCTAGATCTCTCTCATTTTCTGTCTCTTGAAGTTGTACTCCAGCCACCGAGTAGTCAAGCTTGGGCCTTCTTGCACTTGTACCCATTCTCATTACCTTACATTTTGAAGTATTGAATTTCATTAGCCATTTTTCTGACCACTCATGCAGATTATTTAGATCCTCCTGAAGTTCTCTACCATTGTTCTCGTTTTTTACTTTCTTCACAATCTTTGCATCATCTGCAAACATATATCAAAATATCGATATTATTATTATTATTGTAATTATTATTATTATTTTATTATTATTATTATTATTATTATTATTATTATTATTATTATTATTAATATTATTATTATTAATACTAATAATAATAATAATAATAATAATAATAATAATAATAATACAAATAATGTTTTTTTTATTTTAAATAATATCAATAAGTAACAACAACAATGTTAGTATTAATAACAATAATAATAATAATAATTATAATAATAATAATAATAATAATGATAATACAAATAATGATTTTTTGTTTATTTTAAATAGCATCAGTAAGTAATAATAACAATAACATATTATAATAATAAATAATAATAATAATAATAATAATAATAATAATAATAATAATAATAATAATAATAATAAATAATTATAATAATCAATGGTTTTAGTGATTATTTAAGTTCTATGCGATTTTTGTATTCAGAGCTTAATATATCTCACATTTATCACAGTAATATCTAAATGTGCAGTGTGGATATTGCTTCCGACGCTTACCCAGGTCCCGAGTTCGACTCACAATGGTCTGTGCATATTCTCTTCTCCAGTGACACTCAGTATTAGCAGGAAAAGATATTGTCTACCCTCGAATGAATGTCCTTAACAACTCAGCAGCTGCAAGGAGTACATCATGGCTTGTGAAGCAAGTCTGAGAATAATTGCTCTGTCTTTCAGATTTTATTTTCATGATAATTCTCTGAGCATATTCCCTTTTTCCTCTTCAAATACAGAAGGCAAACGTAATTTCTTGTTTTTTTTTTATTATTATAATTTTGTATGTCAGTTTAGTTTATCTGTATATAAGGGCTATAATCGCTCTTCTACGGGGAGTGGCCGAGCCAAAGCAAAACTTTTACTCTTTGTGGGAGTGAAATGCAGAGGAGAGGATGCAGAGCCCCTTGCTTAGGGCTATTGATTCGACTTTTACGACACGTTGGGAACACTGAAGCGGTGTTCTTGTCCCCCATCTCAGGGGAAAAAAGAAGAAAACCGATTAAGGGAAAAAGAGAGACTGCCCTATGGGAGGTAGAGGCTACCTGGTACCTAATTGAAACTAAATCTACCCAATTCCAGTATGGAAAGAAAATATCGCAAAGAAAAAAAAAATATTTATCTATAAAAATGTTGGTCTTCGTGAAGAATGCTTGCTTTAAAGATATATTAAAACTTAAATTCAGTTCATTTTAAAACCATGTCAGTATATTTCCTAACTGCATGAAGGACAGGTTTTGTCTTAAAGAATCTACTTTCATCCCTATTCTATTCTACCACTGATGCAACACATCTAAGAATGTACTCAATGAGCTTTAAGAGTTGACAGGGACTACTAGGCATGAAACACCACCATGTTCTCTTTTATCATCTCTCAGTGGCTATGAAAGAGAAAGGATCTTTATGATCCACTCTTGGAAAGTAGGACTCGAGACCTCTTAAGTGGGAGACATGCGTCATAATAACCGAGCTACTGAAAAGGTACCAGCTACTCCCCCTCCATAACACTTATGTGGTTCTGGCGAAGAAAGGAGCTGTATGATTCGCACCTTTTGGTTGGGGGACATGCGTCTTACTTACTGAGTTTCTAAAACTGTATATTTTCACTTTGAAGGTCCTGGAGAGCCTTTACGTTCAAGACTTGTTTAGTAGGAATCGAGACTCACTGAACGGGACACAGGCCATGTCTCCCGAGTTACAAAAAAGCACTCCATCACCTCAATCTTATCCCATTAGTGGTTCCGTCGAAAAAAAGAGCTATATGATCCTCACTTTGAATAAGGGACTTAAGACCCGTTGAGTTGTAGAAAGGCCTCATATCTACTGAGCTCAAGAAAGGAGACCTTCCCCTCTATCTTATCTCCTAAGTTGTTCTCATGGAGAGCAGAACCACATGATTCTCAATTTGGGAGTGGAACTTAGGATCTCTTAAGGTGGGACACGTATCATACCTGTTTTGCTACTGGAGTACGTTATCACTCTCTCCTTCCTATTTCTCAAGTAGTTCTGGAGGAAACATACGTGTATGATTCTCACTCATACCTACTGAGCTGCCACAAGGTCCATAATCAAGATACAACATATAAGACGAAAATACCGGAAGATCTTTTCATATAAAAGTTTGGTTAACTGAGGTAAGCGATGCGTCCTTGAGGATGGTTAACGCTCCCAGTGGCCTTCTGGGGGTTTACCTGTGGTTCACCCAAATGACTGCAGGCATCAAGAAGATTCTCTCTCTCTCTCTCTCTCTCTCTCTCTCTCTCTCTCTCTCTCTCTCTCTCTCTCCTCTCTCTCTCTCTCTCTCTCTCTCTCTCAAACACATACATACACAAACAGTGGATCCGGATCGATATTGATATGGCTGGCTCTAAAACTAGAAATAATAATTTGAAGCTATGTAAAATAAATACTTTCGTACCTGATGATTGGAATTTGCTAATCAAGGAGGTAGTTCATGATAACTCAGTTCATAATTTTAAGGACAAGTATGATAAGTATCATAGAGTACAAAAATTGAACCGATCAGGAGTCGGGGAGTTACGAGCATAGGATTCTTTCCAGTAAGCACAATGAGGTAATCACAATTAGGTAATTACACACCACACACACACACATGATGAGAGGCTGAGGGAATTAGACTTACCATCACTCGAAGCTAGAAGATTGAGGGGGGGATATGGAGACAGTCTTTAAATTCCTTCATGGTTTTGATAGAGTGTAGAGGGATCGATATTTTGATATGGCTGGCTCTAGAACTAGAGGTCATAGTTTGAAGCTTGGTAAGAAAACTTGTTTGCAGGATGTAAGGAAATACTTTTTCAGTGCAAGAGTAGTTGATAATTGGAATTGGCTAAGCGAGGAGGTAGTTAATGCTATCTCAATCCATAGTTTTAAGGACAGGTATGATAAGTATGACTAAGTATAAAATGAAACCGATGAGGAGACGGGAAGATACGAGCTTTGGGCTCTTTCCCGTAAACACAATTGGGTAAATACACACACACACACACACACATGGAACGTGAGATTCTTGATTAGTATAACATTAGCTGATAATTTGAATTCGCTGATCAAAGTCATTGTAAACATTAAACGCATTCATAATTATAAGGAAATATATAAGAACTAGTGAGAGAAAAAAAAGAGATATAATCAACCTGGTGTTGGGAGTTAGGAGCATGGGTCCCTTTTCCCACAGTACAAAGAGTTGGGAGCATGGGTCCCTTTTCCCACAGTACAAAGAGTTGGGAGCATGGGTTCCTTTTCCCATAGTACAAAGAGTTACGAGCATGGGTCTCTTTTCCCAGAGTACATAGAGTTACGAGCATGGGTCTCTTTTCCCAGAGTACATAGAGTTACGAGCATGGGTCTCTTTTCCCAGAGTACAAAGAGTTACGAGCATGGGTCTCTTTTCCCAGAGTACATAGAGTTACGAGCATGGGTTTCTTTTCCCAGAGTACAAAGAGGTAAATTAGATAAATTAGATAAATACTCACACGATTCTGGCTGGAGACTCTCACGATCAAGCCAACTATGGGGGCGTTAGGAAGGGGCCCAATCTTATAGTCTCTCTGCATCCACCCATATATTGGGAACTAAGAGAGACATAAAATGAAGATTTCTTATTACGCATATAAACAAACACACACACAAGATAAATATTCTCACCTGTTCATATAAATATACATAGTCAAGTATCCCACATGCCTAACCTTGCTTAAAATAAATAAAAATAGATAACTTAACTAAAACAAGATATTTATAATTTTTGCATCCATGTTTACTCGAAGGTAAGTGAAAACGTACTAATTTAAATTGCATTATCATAACCTTCACTAGTGTATTAATATTGAGAAAGAGAAGGTGAAATAAAGAGAGAGAGAGAGAGAGAGAGAGAGAGAGAGAGAGAGAGAGAGAGAGAGAGAGAGAGAGAGAGAGAGAGAGAGAGAGAGAGAGAGAGATAATAGGTAACTAATGCATAATTATTCTCTGTTTTTGTTGTGGATGGAAGATGAGAGAGAGAGAGAGAGAGAGAGAGAGAGAGAGAGAGAGAGAGAGAGAGAGAGAGAGAGAGAGAGAGAGAGAGAGAGAGATAATAGGTAACTAATGCATAATTATTCTGTTTTTGTTATGGACGGAATATGAGAGAGAGAGAGAGAGAGAGAGAGAGAGAGAGAAGAGAGAGAGAGAGAGAGAGAGAGAGAGAGAGAGAGAGAGAGAGGAGAGAGAGAGAGAGAGAGAGTAATAATAATAATAATAATAAACCTTTATTTCCATTACAATACAATGGGTATTCGTCAGCCGGGACAAGCCCCAACCCCCCACTGTGGTGCCCAAACACAGCAGTTCCTGCTAGTAAACAGCTTAAGCTCTCGGTCTTGGACGGGGACCGATCTTTCGACCTCGTGAATGCGAAGCCAGCGCATTACCACTGTACTAGCCAGCATACCGACTTCTGGCAAACCAGTATCAAAGGAACACAAAGAAAGACACTCTTTAGGCAATGAACTAATCCTGTTTCCATAAACATGGTAGAGCAACTATGAAAAAGAATCCATTATCGACTCATAAAATACTATGAAACAGAGTTTAAATATGAATCAATGGAATTTCAAGCACAGCTCTCATTCCAGCGCCAGCGTGGGAAAGAAGTGTTTGAAATGAATATGTACGCAGGCTGTATAGAAAAAAATATGAAATTTTATACACGCGTTATTAAGTAAATATAGTTAAAATTAAATAAATTAATAGACATACATCTTTTTGGTAGTCGCCGTGGCTCAGTCGGTAGCGTCTCCGACTCTGAGGCGTCAGGTCGAGGGTTCGCGCCCCGTCACGGTCTGAGGTTAGCAAAGGCATGCACTCAGCGTAAGGATTACATCTGCCAAAACAAGTCCTTCGCAAGAGGGCAACCGTCCTAGCCCTTGGTTGATAAGGGAGTCCGTGACGTAAAACCGGAACCGGAATAGACATACATCTTTTTATCCCATAAGAGATGAAGATGGGTCTGAAATATGAACATACACGCATACTATATAGTAAAATTAAAATAAAATTATATACATTATGTATAAACACCAGTCAACATAAAATAATTCTAAACACTCATATATCTTTATCCAATAAGAGACTGTATAAAATAGAAATAAAATACGTGCTTTGTATGTAAGTGTATTATAAAATTTAATAATCATAAACACGCACCATCTCTTTCTCTGTGTGAAAATGAGCGGCTGAATAATGCATAAACACAAAGACTGTACATTAAAATAAAAACAAAGTGTGTATGTGCATATTAATATAAAACACTCAGACTGTACAATGAAATAGAAAGATACGTGCATTATATATATATATATATATATATATATATATATATATATATATATATATATATATATATATTATTTATTTATTTATATATATATATATATATATATATATATATATATATATATATATATAATACAAAATTCAATAAAAAAAAAACACGCATCTTTCTTCATTGTGTGAAAGAGAGCGGATTGAAACACGTGGGTAAAACACATTTAAGCTCTCAGCGGAATGCTCTCTTGAACGTGTATTGATTTCGCCATGTTACCGAATCTCAGGTGTGTGTTACCTGGTTACAAAAGACGAGCAGCTTCATCAAATAGGCAAACAACATAGTCATACTAAGAAATATACACACGCACAAGCTCGACAACGCACATACACACACAATCCCTACTAGGAGACGGGGAGTTACGAGCAGAATTAGGTAAATACGTGCGTGTATTACAAACAATTTTATGCACAAGATATAAACACAAACATAAAACACACATATTCATACGCATAACACATACATACACGTAAAATACACGCACACATCAATAACATAAACACACGTATAACATACATACATGTAAAACACTTATTAATTACACACACGAGCTTTGGGCTCTTTCCCGTAAACACAATTAGGTAAGTACATATTTACACGTATAGCACATTGCACATATACCATAAATGTGTACATACATTACAAACACATAATCACTAGAAGAGCACACAAACGCTCATAAAAACTTACATAACACATACGTATATAACAAACATGCATGCGTATTACATATACGTGCACATAACACATACACAAACTAATATGCATGACATACATATATACATATACGCATATAAATGCACATCAGACATACACTATAAAGCAATTTCTATGCCTACGTCAACACTGAATATTGTTGGATATTCTCTTATCTCGTACTCTCTCTTCACACCTGACAAGTCACAATATTCACCGTCTCTGCTTCTCTTTACTTTATGTTTTCTTGGTGTCCGGACCCGATGAGAGCAGATTTATTACAAATATATTATTTTGACCCGGCCCTGTATCACAATCATTAAAAAAAAAAAAAATACATAGGCTACCTACACCA
>JAXCGZ010019195.1:32500-40000 GCA_037179515.1 Halocaridina rubra
CATCGACCTGATGCCTCAGAGTCGCAGACGCTACCGCTTGAGCCACAGTGACTACGTGCTTTTCATAATACTAAATAACTTAAATGATTATTTTCCAACTCTTAAAGAGTGAAATGAAAGTACTTAACACTGAAAAAATATATCCTAAACAATTTAATCATTCTATCTACCTTGGCTGTTCCCCCCATTGGGGGGTAGTCGACAAAAAAAAAATTACTTTGCTCTATGGGCAATGACGAGGGAGCTAGTGACCGTTCAGATGGCACTGCAATAATATTAATGATCAAGTCGCATCCTAACAGGGGATACAATAACCTAACTAACCAGACAATGAGTTGGCGAATACTGTTGCATCCCTCCCCCACTGCCGAGGCTGCGTAACACACTAGTCATGCGGTCTCCTCTCATAAGTACTGGGTGATATGTAGCTCGCGGATTTGTTGGTGCAGCGACTGCTTCTTCCCATCCATCTCTACACTCTGGAACTCTCTTCCTCCTTCTGACTTCCCTAATTCTTATAAGCTATCTTCCCTCAAAAAGCTGATCTTTCGTCATAGGCATCAGCCGGCCGTTGTGATACTGCAGTTGAAGGGTCTTTTGGAAAAATAGGACTGTCCATGACAGTTCAGTGTTAAGTCTTCCATCAGTTACGGTTCTTTTTCCATGCCTACATCAACACCAAATATTCTTGGACATTTGCTATACATCTCTTATTATACCTTCACATCTGGTAAGTCACAACACTCTTCATGTCTCTCTTTTCTATATGATTTCTTCGTGCCCAGGCCCGATGAGGGCAGATTTACTTTTTTTTTTTTACCCGTCCTGGTGTCACAACCATAAAAAAAAAAAAAAAGATATACTGCCATATTTCTAGGGCCTCAGTACTTCAACTATTCTTGCAGCCTGTCATTTTCCTATTGTGTATCACTCTCCTATTTCTCCCTTGTTCTTAACCTTCTATTTTTTCATCTTAATGTTTTCTTCATGCCGGTGCCTGATGAGGGTAAATTTCTTGCCTGTCCCTGTGTCACACTCATAAAAAATAAATAATCTTAAATTTCATTAGTTCTTATATATATATATATATATATATATATATATATATATATATATATATATATATATATATATATATATATATATATATATATATATATATATATGTCATTACCTAATTGTGATTACCTAATTGTGTTTACGGGAAAGAGCCCAAAGCTCGTATCTTCCCGTCTCCTCATCGGGTCCATTTTAGACTTAGTCATACTTATCATACCTGTCCTTAAAA
This sequence comes from Halocaridina rubra, assembly GCA_037179515.1. Lineage (NCBI taxonomy): Eukaryota > Metazoa > Arthropoda > Malacostraca > Decapoda > Atyidae > Halocaridina > Halocaridina rubra. Next base: position 33,789 of record JAXCGZ010019195.1, read on the forward strand.
CTATGGATTGAGATAGCATTAACTACCTCCTCGCTTAGCCAATTCCAATTATCAACTACTCTTACACTGAAAAAGTATTTCCTTACATCCTGCAAAGAAGTTTTCTTACCAAGCTTCAAACTATGACCTCTAGTTCTAGAGCCAGCCATATCAAAATATCGATCCCTATCCACTGTGTGTGTGTGTGTGTGTGTGTGTGTGTGTGTGTGTGTGTGTGTGTGTGCGTGTGTGATTACCTAATTGTGTTTACGGGAAAGAGCCCAAAGCTCGTATCTTCCCGTCTCCTGATGTATTTATGCATGCATGTATGTATAAAGAAGTGAGGAAGAAAGAGAAATATTTTGGATGAAATTGAACGAGTGTGAGGAAGACTTGGGAATGAATGTGAATGTGGTGGAGATGGTAGATTTGAATGAGCTAGTACATGGTTAGATTGGGAAGTATGGTTAGATTGGGAAGTATGGAGTACCTGATAGGAATGAGAGTGGGAAGAAAATTATAGATATGCATACTGAGATAGAGAAATGTTGATTGCCAATACTGTATTTAAAGAGAAGGATGTGCACAATCATACATGGGTCAGAGCAGATAATGAAGAGTAGCTGACAGAGCATTATTGGAGTATGCGTTGTGGTGGACAGGAGGTGACTGGAAGAGTACTGGATGTATATGTACTGAGAGGTGCTAATGGTGGAATATCTGATCATTATTTAGTGGAAATTATAGTGAGAGGGGAAGAAAGAGAAGTGAGGAGAAGAGAGGTGCTAAAAGTGAGTCAACTGAAAAAGAAAAAGACAGACTGTGAGTATAAGGCTAGTCTGAGGAATGTAGTGAAAGAGAAAGTGGAAGTGGGTGTGAAGAAGAAAGGGGTTCTTTCAAGGAGGAAGTTATGAAGTGTGCATAGGCACTGTGCAGAAGAAGACTAACAGGTGGAAGTAAGAGGAGAGGTAGTAAAATGAAGCCAGCATTTAAAGGTATTTTTGCAGGTAGGTAATGTTGATGCATAGGAAGTTATGGCGCAAAAAAAGGAGGTTAGCAAAGAACGGGGTGAGGGAGGCAAAGATATATATATATATATATATATATATATATATATATATATATATATATATATATATATATATATATATATATATATATATATATATATATATATATATATATATATATATATATATGTAAAATGGGGTAGATGCTTGTCTGAGAATTGTGCAAGGAATAAAAAGATGTTTGGAAAGGAATTGAAAACTGAGGAAAGGTGAGTCTGGTAGGGAGGAGAGGTGAAAGGAGCAGATGGGCACTTGCTAGTAGACAAAATAAAGGTGAGAGGGAAGAGCTGGGTATTTCAAGAAACTGCTAAATATGGCAGAGATTGTGGCCGTGGGAAATGAATGGAAAATGCCAATATTAGGTAATGAAAATGATAAAGAAATATCAAAAGAGGAGGTACATTTAGCAATGAGAGCATTGAAAGCAGGTAAAGCACCAGGAATAGATGGTTGGCATTTGATTGCTTGTCAATAGGTGGGGAGGTATTAGTAGATTGGATGGTTAGGTTACTGAATGCATGCTTCAAGAAAGGGAGGGTCCCAGTTGCTTGGAGGAGTGCATGTGAAGTTCCATTTTGTTGATATACCCATTGCATCATGTTGAAATACTCACAATCCTACTCACAGTGCCAGAGAACGGGTGTTGAAAGGAAGCTGTTGGATAGGTTAGATCAGAGACCACTGAGTTGGTCTGGACATATGGAAAGGAAGAGTGAGGAATGAAGAGCAAAGAGAGTGTGGAGTGTAAAGTGATTGGAGTTAGGCCAAGAGGATGACCTAGAATGAGATGGATGGATGGCGTGAAAAGGGCAATGAATGCACCCGGAATGTCACTGGAGCAGGAAAGAGGGCATGCAAAGATAGGAATGAGTGGAGGAAGATTGAGTATAGATGACACGGGCCAAAAGGATTTCTCGCACCTGCTAGATCAGCGAACAGTGAAGGATAGGTGTGAGGGGAGTTACCATGTGATGATGTGGTGAGGGTAAACTAGCTGCAGCTGTCGAGGCTCATTGTAGAATATCCTTGCCAGCCTACCTTGTGAGTGACCCAAGCAAGGTTGAAGGGGGGGGGGATGCGGCAACACTTTATTCCCAAGGAGCTAAGAGGAGTAGTTGAGGTATGTGTGGATCACGGTGAATACGTGTTTCTTGGCTAGGCCACCCGCTTTACAAGGAGAATGAGGCCATATATATATATATTATATATATATATATATATATATATATATATATATATATATATATATATATATATATATATATATATATATATATATATATATATATATATATATATATATATATATATATATATATGTAAGTATGTATGTATATGGTAGCGCCTTAGGACAGTAATTATGTGTCCTAGGTTCAAGTCCCAGTCTGGGAAAAAATTATTCATGTTTTCACATATGGTAATGTGCTTATATATATATATATATATATATATATATATATATATATATATATATATATATATATATATATATATATATATATATATATATATATATATACACACACACGTGTGTGTGTGTTGTTAAAAATAATCTTAAATATTTATTAATTTCCTTAATCATAAGCGGGTCTGCGACACCTAATTAATACAAGAAATATAGCCTATTTTATATATATATATATATATATATATATATATATATATATATATATATATATATATATATATATATATATATATATATATATATATATATATATATATATAATATATATATATATATATATATATATATATACACACACACGTGTGTGTGTGTTGTTAAAAATGATCTTAAATATTTATTAATTTCCTTAATCATAAGCGGGTCTGCGACACCTAATTAATACAAGAAATATAGCCTATTTTATATATATTTATATATATATATATATATATATATATATATATATATATATATATATATATATATATATATATATATATATATATATATATATATATATATATATATATAGAGAGAGAGAGAGAGAGAGAGAGAGAGAGAGAGAGAGAGAGAGAGAGAGAGAGAAATAAAACACGATCTGGTAAATATTTACTTTCACACCCCCACTAGGAAAAAAAACTTCCTCTTATTAAGCTACATCTGGTTAAATTAATTTCCTCTCTATTAAAAATAAAAGTTCAAACTTGAACATATATTGCTTTCAAGGTGTTCTTGATATCTTTGTGGTATTTATCTATTTTTGCAATACAGTATCTTGCATCCTCATCTCACGCGCTGGAGGTGTTTAAGTAAACACTTACCACAATTGTTTACCTATAAGAGACTTACCATGTAAAAACAGGTATGGGTTTGTTCACCATCTAAAAAGGGGGGTTTACACGGTCAAACGGTTCGTTGAACGCGGTTCGACAGACAAGTGTTTGAAGTGATGTTCGAAAGTGTGAACGGAGTATTTGGTTGTCGAACGTGTTCGACAACCAAATACCCCATTCACACGTTCGAACATCACTTCAAACACTTGTCTGTCGAACCGCGTTCAACGAACCGTTTGACCGTGTAAATCCCCCTTAAGGAATCTATATTTCATATTACTTTTTGCAAACAAGCAACTGTATTTTATTACTTGAATGAGTCGGTCTGACCAGCCAATCAAGAAACGCGTCCGCCCACGCCGGAGTTGTTGATAATACTGAACTTGCAAATATTTTTGAATTCTTCTAAGGTAATAGTGTTTCCACAATCAACTTTTTTTTTCTTTTGCATTATGTGCTAAGAACATCAGGGTCTACTGAAACAAATATAAAACAATTATCCTTTGTATTTGGTACAAAAAAAATACATTGTTATCATTGGATCTGTAATAAAATGTATTAATGACTTATTTACTACTAAAAAGCAAAAATATCTTTGCTTTTTTCACCTTAAGATAATATTGAGCTTAAAATAATGTTTATGGCAACTTCCCCCCCCCCACACACAAACACACAGCATGCCTTCTTAAGGGGGGTTTACACGTAAACCCCCCTTTATACATAAGCTTCACTACAACGTTAAACAAAGAAACCAAACATATTATTTTCCAAATTATCACGACATGAAACATATATTTACTAAGTTTTGTCATAATTTTAATTTACTAAAATTATCAAATGATACAATCATCATTAGATTAGCTCCCAAATCGCATCGAGTTGCAATATATTATATTTTTCTGTTGAATCAAGTAAAAATAACAACTCCCAGTACTTTGACTAACCCCGTAAATTGTTGGGTTAGGTTAGGTTGGGTTAAGTTAGGTTAATTTAATGCCTACCCTAAACTATATTAAGCTAACCTAACCGATCCTTTAAATTGACCATAATGATCATTACTAAAAAAAATTACTTTTAGGTGCACTTTCGCCCCCCCCCCCCCTCAGTGAGGGATATTAGAGATTCTGTGCTACTAATCTTAAAAAAGAAAAAAAGTCTAACGAAAAAACTAATTAAAGATAATTTCTTTGGCTATTATTGAAAATAAACCCCAAAGGAGAATGAGTGACTATATTGCACATCATTACAAACTTAATCCTAAAAAAAAAAATAATAATACGTGTCGAGTTGCCACTGTTCTGAACTCAGCTCAAATGAGCTATATAGTCTAAGTATCATAAGTAGTCACGTCTTATGTACAAATATATCGTAGCATGACCTGATTTGTCAAGTTTAGTATCATATTTAAATATATTTCAAATGAGGAAAAATGATTTCATCCGAGATATGAAATCCTTTGTAGGCAACTCATTCAAGTACAAATACGTTATCAAAATAGATTTACTATAGTGTGAGATTTTTGTCCTTTGCCGAAAATTCGCATAGCCGTAAAACTGGACAATAGAGTAACATACAAATTTTCCCTCTTTATTTCACAATATTTTATTTGCCATTAAAAGCTGCTCAAGATCAGTCCACTGCGTTTCGTAGAACCCGCCCGGTCCGCCGTTCCCTTCGAAGCTTCTGCTGCGCTGACCACGACCGGGACGATTCCCTCGTTTGGAAGAAGATTCTTCAAACCACATTCTGTGGAGATGTTCATCACTTTGTAGATATCTTTCAGCGGCTTCAGAAGAAGAATCTCTTTTATGAATCTTGTGAATCTGTTGATATCTGGCTTCCTCTGAATCGGCCCACGATTTTCCTTCTTCCAGAGAAACCGTCATAGCAGAATTGGAGTCGTAGCTATCATTTTGGCCCCTACTTTGAGAATGGTCTAGGGAATTTGAGTCTTGTTGCTCTTTGTCAAACACTAGTTTCTTAAATAGTTCTGACACGTTGCCGGCGCTGGAGTCAGCAGTGATATTTCGTTCCATGGTGTAATTTTCTTCACTGCCGATAGCAACAACGCTGATATACTTTCTGTCGTTTTCATTTGAAGAAGAAGAAGGCATCTCGTCCCTTGATGTCAATTCCTCAGTGTTTACGTGTATACTGTGTTGCGGCTGTACATCTTCGTGGTTAACAGTATGAGATGGGCTATCCGGAGAGACTTGGATGGAATGCTCCCAGAATGAGTGTGACTGTCGCTCTTCCACATATGGAGGTAAGCGGTCCAAGAGCTCCCTCTCCGGAGGGAGGAGAACGTACAACTCTCTGTAATTGGTATCAGAGGTCTCCACATTTCGGTTATTTGTGACTGTTGCATTTCTGCCGGGTGTTTCTTGAGCAGTCTGGAATGCATAAGTGTAGATATTAACATCACGCAAAGTACCCTCCCCCTGGAAAAAAATCCATAATTTCAAACATATATCTGTAAATATATTCACAAGGGCTTCTTGTTGTTGTTATGGTAGGGGGAGGGGAGGGTCCGTATAGTTATTTCACAGCATGAATATTGTCGAAGAGATAAATGTCGGTTGATTATAGCATATATATACAAACGAAAGAATATATACAGAAGCTAAAAGTGATAATATACAGTGCTGTATATTTAGCTAAGAATTTAATGGCGATAAATATTTCATTCCATTTGTTTTGTTAAATCAGTTTACCTCAAGCTTATAATAATAATAATAATAATAATAATAATAATAATAATAATAATAATAAGAAGAAGAAGAAGAAGAAGAAGAAGAAGAAAAGCCACTAAGTCGTCCAAACAGTAATTTACCTGTGGAGGGAGTGTAGCATGCGCTGATGGAGGGATCCTCTCTATTTGTG
>JAXCGZ010019195.1:45000-72500 GCA_037179515.1 Halocaridina rubra
TATATATATATATATATATATATATAGGCCCTTAGCACCAGTCACCCGTTGTGATGCTACAGATGAAGGTTGCTTTGAAGTTAAATAGAGCTGTTTAGGCCAATTCGATGTTGAGTCTTCCTTCAGTTAATATTCTTTTTCTATGCCTACATCTGCACCGAATATTCTTGGATATTCGTTGCACATCTCTTCTTATCCATTCTCATCTGTTTCCCTTTACTTTTAAGTTTTCTTCATGCCCAGGACCGATGAGGGTAGATTTATTTTTTTTTTTTTTTTGCCCGTCCTAGTGTCACAATCATTAATGTGTGGCGAGATCAACACTAAAAAATAATTATGTAATATTATAATAACATTAGATCAGTGTAAGAACTTCAAACCAGTGTCTGCCAGTAACCCATAAATAAACGAAAGCCATATGTTTCCTAGATCGTAAAAATATCCATTGGCATTTCCTGACTTCTGCTCATACTGTCTCAGTGAGGTTACATAAGTTTTGTTTGGGAAATCGAATACATGTAAAGCACACACACACACATACACACACACTCACACACACACACACATACACACACACACACACACACACATACACACACACACATAAAGGAATTAGATGTTAGTTCACTGCTCTCTTCTGAGAGAGACGAGATTGCTGCTTGGAATGTTCAGATTAAGGAAAACATTGAACAGTTCAGAAAAGAGTTCCAGGAGCTGAATATGGAAAATGATGCCATGAAAACGTCCTTTGCTGATGCACTAAAGGGGAATGTGGCAGTAAAAGAGGCTGTAAAGGTGGTGGCACTGGAAAACATACAAACAGTTGACTATAAAGAGACAGTAATCGAAAAAATGAAAGACGTTGTGATGGAAAGGGCAAACCCACTCATCAGACAGGCACTTGATAAGGAGAAGACAGTGGTAATCTCAGGCATAAGTGAATCCCAGGAGCCAACATGGCAGGGGAGACTTGAAGAAAATAAAGCTAGCGTTGTAGACCTGATAAGAAAGCTTGGAGTAGTATGTGGTCCTGAGGATATTGTAAACATACACCAACTAGGTAAATATTCGAGGGAAGGAAAGCCGAGACCAACAAAAGTAACCTTTGAGAGAGGGGAAACATGTAGGGAAATATTGTTGAGAAAAAAAAGTCTAAAAGACCTTCAAGAATGCAAAGAAGTGTTCATTAGACGATACAGAACACAGGAAGAGATGGGAAAGATCAAAAACTTGTTGCAAGAGGCAAGAAGGTTAAATGATGAAAGAAATGAAGAAGAGAAGAAAAATTTTCGTTACAGAATACTTCCAGACAAAGGGGAGATAAAGAAGATAATGACAGAAGATCAGGGGATGGGGCCTCATTAAGATTGTTATACACAAATGCTGATGGATTAGCTGGTAAGGCAGTAGAATTAAAAGATAGGATTCACAACAGTAAGGCAGATATAGTAGCAATTACAGAGACTAAGTTGAGTGAGGACATAAACAGTGTCACAGTTTTTCCTAAGGGCTTCAGAATACTAAGGGTCGAAAGATCTGAGAGGACTGGTGGAGGGATAGCACTGCTCATATGTGAGAGGATTCAAGTTGAAGAAATAAACTTGGCTATAGAAAGTGAGTTCAGGGAATTTCTTGTTGCTCGCATAAATACTGGGTCAGAGAGCATTATAATAACTGTTGTATACAACCCACCAAGGAACCAAAATAGGCTTGAAATTTATGAGGAAAGTCATATAGGTACTATTGAAGTCATAAACTCAGTTGTTAACATGGCACGGGAGAAAAAATGTAGGATTTTGATTATGGGAGACTTTAATCATAAAGAGATAGATTGGATAAATCTTGACCCACACAGTGGTGAGGACTCATTTGGGGCAAGATTCCTAGATTGCATACAAGGGAATTTCCTACACCAACATGTAATGGAACCAACAAGAGCCAGGGGTGGGGATGAGCCATCACTACTTGATCTAGTGTTCACAGATAATGTGTTGGATATTGAAAATATTGAGTATGAACCACCAATTGGAAAGAGTGACCACTGTGTGTTGTTGATGGAGTATATCATTGAAGATATTCTTCCTGAGAGTAGAGGCACTGAGGACATGAGGAGGAACTATCCGAAAGGAGATTACATCAAAATGAATGAGCTTTTTGCAGTTATTGACTGGAGAACCTTATTTTACAACAAATCTGTACAAGAAATGTATGACATCTTTTGTGAGAAATATGGGAAGATAGTAGATTGCTGCATACCTGTCACCAAAGTAGGTGTAATTCATGCCAGAGAGAAATGGTTCGATAATGGGTGTAAAAGAGCTAAGGAGTGGAGAGACAAATGCTGGAAAAGGTATAGGAGGAGAAAAAACATAAATGCCTGGCAAACCTACAAAAGAGCAAGAAATGACTACATAAGTAAAAGGAGAGAGGCAGAGAGAGACTATGAGAGGGACATCACCAGGAAGGCTAAAGAAAATCCCAAGCTTTTCCACAGCTTTATCAGAGGAAAACTGAAGGTAAAAGAACAGGTTTTAAGGCTAAAGAGAGCGGATGGAAGCATCACTGAGACGGACGAAGAGATCTGCAAAGAATTGAACAAGGAGTTTCAGTCAGTATTTACAGTAGAAAATACCCCACCCCCTCAGATTGCAGTGATAGAAGCTCAAGGGCCGGTATTAGAGAACATCAACCTTACAGCCACAGAGGTATGCAAAGCGCTGATGGATTTAGATGTTCATAAAGCTACAGGTCCCGATGACATATCCCCTCATGTGCTTAAAAAATGCGCAAACACAATATCAGTGGCACTAAGTATCATATTTAAGGAGTCACTGGAGTCGGGGGAGATTCCAAGATGCTGGAAACAAGCAAATGTGATACCTATCTTCAAAAAGGGAAGGAGGGATACGGCTCTGAACTATAGACCAGTTTCCTTGACCAGCATAGTTTGCAAAGTTATGGAGAAACTACTAAGGAAACATATCTCTCTTCACTTGGAATCCTTCAACTTTTTGTCAGTGAGGCAACATGGCTTCAGAGAAGGAAGATCAACAGTAACAAACTTATTAGAATTTTATGATGAGGTAAGCCAAATCTTACAGGAAAGAGAGGGCTGGGCAGATTGCATATTCCTAGACTTCCAGAAAGCGTTTGACACTGTTCCACATGGGAGACTTATTAGGAAGCTGCAATCAATGGCTAGAATAGGTGGAAATGTCTTGGAATGGATAAAAACTTACTTAGAAGGAAGGGAACAGAGGGTTAGAGTAAGACACTCAGTGTCTGAATGGAGAAGAGTTAGTAGTGGAGTTCCACAGGGTTCAGTTTTAGGGCCACTTTTGTTCCTTGTATATGTAAATGACCTACCAGAGTCTGTAAATTCATTCATGAATATGTTTGCAGATGATGCAAAGATTGTGAAGAAAGTAAAAAACGAGAACAATGGTAGAGAACTTCAGGAGGATCTAAATAATCTGCATGAGTGGTCAGAAAAGTGGCTAATGAAATTCAATACCTCAAAATGTAAGGTAATGAGAATGGGTACAAGTGCAAGAAGGCCCAAGCTTGACTACTCGGTGGCTGGAGTACAACTTCAAGAGACAGAAAATGAGAGAGATCTAGGAGTAAACATACTGGCAGATTTGTCTCCAGAAATACATATAAACGGCGTAGTAAGGGCAGCATATGCATTCTTATCAAATGTAAGGGTAGCCTTCAGGCACATGGACAAGGAAATGTTCAGAAATATTTATGTAACCTATGTGAGGCCAAAACTTGAATATGCAGCCCCCTTTTGGAATCCGCACTTGAAAAAGCACATAGCTAAGCTTGAAAAAGTTCAAAGACATGCCACGAAACTGGTGCCAGAAATACGCAATCTCGGTTATGCTGAGAAGCTGAGGGAATTAGACTTGCCATCACTCGAAGCTAGAAGAGTAAGGGGGGATATGGTGACAGTCTTTAAATTCCTTCATGGTTATGATAGAGTGGATAGGGATCGATATTTCGATATGGCTGGCTCTAGAACTAGAGGTCATAGTTTGAAGCTTCGTAAGAAAACTTGTTTGCAGAATGTAAGGAAATACTTTTTCAGTGTAAGAGTAGTTGATAATTGAAATTCGCTAAGCGAGGAGGTAGTTAATGCTATCTCAATCCATAGTTTTAAGGACAGGTACGATAAGTATCACTAAGTCTAAAAATGGAACCGATGAGGAGACGGGAAGATACGAGCTTTGGGCTCTTTCCCGTAAACACAATTAGGTAATCACAATTAGGTAATCACACACACACACGGTATTAGAGAACATCAACCTTACAGCCACAGAGGTATGCAAAGCGCTGATGGATTTAGATGTTCATAAAGCTACAGGTCCTGATGACATATCCCCTCATGTGCTTAAAAAATACGCAAACTCAATATCAGTGGCACTAAGTATCATATTTAAAAAGTCACTGGAGTCAGGGGAGATTCCAAGATGCTGGAAACAAGCAAATGTGATACCTATCTTCAAAAAGGGAAGGAGGGATACGGCTCTGAACTATAGACCAGTTTCCTTGACCAGCATAGTTTGCAAAGTTATGGAGAAACTACTAAGGAAACATATCTCTCTTCACTTGGAATCCTTGAACTTTTTGTCAGTGAGGCAACATGGCTTCAGAGAAGGTAGATCAACAGTAACAAACTTATTAGAATTCTATGATGATTTAAGCCGAATTTTACAGGAAAGAGAGGGCTGGGCAGATTGCATATTCCTAGACTTCCAGAAAGCGCTTGACACTGTTCCACATGGGAGACTTATTAGGAAGCTGCAATCAATGGCTAGAATAGGTGGAAATGTTTTGGAATGGATAAAAACTTACTTAGAAGGAAGGGAACAGAGGGTTAGAGTAAGACACTCAGTGTCTGAATGGAGAAGAGTTAGTAGTGGAGTTCCACAGGGTTCAGTTTTAGGGCCACTTTTGTTCCTTGTATATGTAAATGACCTACCAGAGTCTGTAAATTCATTCATGAATATGTTTGCAGATGATGCAAAGATTGTGAAGAAAGTAAAAAATGAGAACAATGGTAGAGAACTTCAGGAGGATCTAAATAATCTGCACGAGTGGTCAGAAAAGTGGCTAATGAAATTCAATACTTCAAAATGTAAGGTAATGAGAATGGGTACAAGTGCAAGAAGGCCCAAGCTTGACTAGTCGGTGGCTGGAGTACAACTTCAAGAGACAGAATATGAGAGAGATCTAGGAGTAAACATACTGGCAGATTTGTCTCCAGAAATACATATAAATGGCATAGTAAGGGCAGCATATGCATTCTTATCAAATGTAAGGGTAGCCTTTAGGCACATGGACAAGGAAATGTTCAGAAAGATTTATGTAACCCATGTGAGGCCAAAACTCGAATATGCAGCCCCCTTTTGGAATCCACACTTGAAAAAGCACATAGCTAAGCTTGAAAAAGTTTAAAGACATGCCACGAAACTGGTGCCAGAAATACGCAATCTCAGTTATGATGAGTGGCTGAGGGAATTAGACTTACCATCACTCGAAGCTAGAAGATTGAGGGGGGATATGGTGACAGTCTTTTAATTCCTTCATGGTTATGATAGAGTGGATAGGGATCGATATTTTGATATGGCTGGCTCTAGAACTAGAGGTCATAGTTTGAAGCTTGGTAAGAAAACTTCTTTGCAGGATGTAAGGAAATACTTTTTCAGTGTAAGAGTAGTTGATAATTGGAATTGGCTAAGCGAGGAGGTAGTTAATGCTATCTGAATCCATAGTTTTAAGGACAGGTATGATAAGTATCACTAAATATAAAATGGAACCGATGAGGAGACGGGAAGATACGAGCTTTGGGCTCTTTTCCATAAACACAATTAGGTAATCACAATTAGGTAATCACATGCTTTCTTAGCATAATGTAAGGTTAGCCTTCAGGCACATGGACAAGGAATGTTCAGAAATATTTCTGTAACCTATGTGAAGTCAAAACTTGAATATGCAGCCCCCTTTTGGAATCCGCCCTTGAAAAAGCATGTAGTTACGCTTGAAAAAGTTCAGAAACATGCCACGAAACTGGTGAAAGAAATACGCAATCTCAGTTATGATGAGAAGCTGAGGGACTTAGATTTACCACTCCTCGAGGCTAGAAGATTGAGGGGGGACATGGTAACAGACATTAAATTCCTTCATGATTATGATAGACTGTATAGGGATCGATATTTCTATATGGGTGGCTCTATAGAGCTAGAGGATATATTTTGAAGCTTCGTAAGAAAACTTCTTTACAGGATGTAAGGAAGTACTTTCTTAGTGTAAGAGTAGTTGATAAATGAAATCCGCTAAGCAAGGAGGTAGTTAATGCTAACTCAATCCATAGTTGTAAGGACAAGTATGATAAGTATCATTAAGTACAAAATGGAACTGATCAGGAGACGGGAAGTTACGAGCTTTGGGTTCTTTCCCGTAAGCACAATTAGGTAATCACACACACACACACACACACACACACACACACACACACACATTTTGGGCGTTTTATGTACCACACTTAGTCCCCATTGATGGGGGGTGAACATAAGCATGTTTGAGCTGAGGAATGTGGGCTAAATACCCTTCTTAACCCCCAGTGAAAGGATCGAACTCACGTTTCTTAGGCTCGTCACTTCCCGACTCCTGCACTCTACCAAGTTGTTTAGATACTTATATACAACTGTTTTCTAACTACAGTATTCCTGCTTAATATACCCTGTGAAATTCCCTTACTTATGTCAACTTTAAAGAGGATATCGCCTCCAAGTATGACGTGAGTGATCACGGGTTTACACTCTCACATAGTAAGGTGACGAAGGTGTGTGTGTGTGTGTGTGTGTGTGTGTGTGTGTGTGTGTGTGTGTGTGTGTGTGTGTGTGTGTAATTACCTAATTGTGCTTACGGGAAAGAGCCACAAGCTAGTAACTTCCCGTCTCCTGGTCAGTTCCATTTTGTATTTAGTGATACTTATCATACTTGTCCTTAAAATTATGGATTGAGTTAGCATTAACTACCTCCTCTCTTAGCCAATTCCAATTATCAACTGCTCTTACACTAAAAAGGTACTTCCATACATCCTGCAAAAAAGTTTTCTTACGAAGCTTCAAAATATAACCTCTAGCTCTATAGAGCCAGCCATATCAAAATATCGATCCCTATCCACTCTGTCATAACCATGAAGGAATTTAAAAATCGTAACGTTTTCCCCATTCATTCTTCTAGCTTCGAATGATGGTCAAACTAATTCCCCCAGCCTTTCCTCATAGCTGAAATTGCGTTTTCTGGCACCAGTTTCGATGCATGTGTTGAACATTTTTCAGCCATTTTATATGCTCTTTTAATGTGGATTCCAAAAGGGGCTGCTTATTCAAAACTTTGGCCTCACTTAAATTACATAAATATATCTGAACATTTCCTTTTTCATGTGTCTGGAGGCTACCCTTACATTTGCTATGAAAGCATATGCAATCCTCACTGTATCATTTATATGCATTTCCGTAGACTAATCTGCCAATATGTTTACTCCTAGAACTCTCATTCTCATTCTCCTAAAGTTCTGCTCCAGCTATTGAATAATCAAGCCTGGGCCTTCCCGCATTTGTACCCATTCTCATTACCTTGCATTTTAAAGTATTGAATTTCATTAGGCACTTTTCTGACCACTCATACAGACTATTCAGGTCTTCCTGAAGTTCTCTACCATTGTTCTCGTCTCTTACTTTTTTCACAATCCTTACATAATCTGCAAACATAGTTAAGAATGAACTTACAAACGTTGATAGGTCATTTATGTATACAAGGATCAAAAGTGACCCTAAGCTGAACCCTGTGGAACTCCACTACTAGCCCTCCTCCATTCAGACACTGAGTGTCTTACTCTAACCTTCTGTTCCCATCCTTTTAAGTAAGTTTTTATCCATTGCAAGATACTTCCACCTATTTTTGCCCTCACTTGTGGGACCGTATCAAATGCCCTCTGGAAGTCTAGGAATATGCAATCTGCCCAGCACTCTCTTTCCTGTAAGATCCGGTTTACCTCATCATTAAACTCCAACAAGCTTGTTACTGTTGCTCTGTCTTCTCTGAAGCGATGTTCTCTCACTGAAAAAAACTTGAAGAATTCCAAGTGAAAAGAGATGTGTTTTCTTAGTTGTTTCACCATACCAAGGAAACAGCACTGTAGTTTAGAGCATATCTCTTCTCTCCTCTTTGAAGATGGGTAGCACGTTCGCTTGTTTCCAGCATCTTGAAATCATCTCAGATTCCAGCGACTTATCAAATATGATACTTAGCGTCACCGATATGTCATCAGGACCAGTCGCTTTAGGGGCATCTATTTCCCATCACCGCTCTGCATATGTATGTATGTATGTGATTACCTAATTGTGATTACCTAATTGTGTTTACGGGAAAGAGCCCAAAGCTCGTATCTTCCCGTCTCCTCATCGGTTCCATTTTATACTTAGTCATACTTATCATACCTGTCCTTAAAACTATGGATTGAGATAGCATTAACTACCTCCTCGCTTAGCCAATTCCAATTATCAACTACTCTTACACTGAAAAAGTATTTCCTTACATCCTGCGAAGAAGTTTTCTTACGAAGCTTCAAACTATGACCTCTAGTTCTAGAGCCAGCCATATCAAAATATCGATCCCTATCCACTCTATCATAACCATGAAGGAATTTAAAGACTGTCACCATATCCCCCCTCACTCTTCTAACTTCGAGTGATGGTAAGTCTAATTCCCTCAGCCTCTCATCATAACTGAGATTGCGTATTTCTGGCACCAGTTTCGTGGCATGTCTTTGAACTTTTTATGTATGTATGTATGTATGTATGTATGTATGTATGTATGTATGTATGTATGTATGGACATTCATACATGACCCTAGAGTCTTGCTTAGATGAGTCACAGATCATATGCTTTTCAGATCATTGCGAGAATTCCTGGGACTTTCACCCCCCTTAGCAATTCCCATAGTCAGGTAATGGAGATTATAAGCCAAATGTTTCCTACTGCTTATGCTGGAGAGAGAGAGAGAGAGAGAGAGAGAGAGAGAGAGAGAGAGAGAGAGAGAGAGAGAGAGAGAGAGAGAGAGAGAGAGAGAGAGAGAGAGAGAGAGAGAATGTATTTGCGTTTTCGCTCTGTAAGACATAAGATATGATATTCCTATTCCATAAAATTCCTTCATATAAAACGCAAGCTTTCACCTGGAGTTCTCTCACCTGTAGCGGGTCTGGGAAAACCCCCGAATGCAACGGCTTGATCATGTGATGAAAATGCGCGGACTCTCTCGCTACAGAAAATGTCTCTTATTTTAACACTGACTCAGGTAAAAATCTGCACTCGACGCATTTCATTTATTATTATTATTATTATTATTATTATTATTATTATTATTATTATTATTATTATTATTATTATTATTATTATTATTATCAGGGCCGCATCAAGACAATTTTGGGCCCTGTGCACCTCATCCTGAGGGGCCCCCTTACCCAATCCCATCCTGGTCATCTCCCTATTTTTAAGGGAAAAAAAAATCAAATAATGGTAGTTATTCTTATTTATTGTGAATTCAGCTAACAATATCATCAATTATAAGGTAATATAAAATCTTTTCTGCAAAATTCAATTTGCATACATTCATTAGCAAAAGTTTTACTAAGAATATTTGATAGATAAAAAAAAAAACTATGTCTTTCAACAAACTAAGTTTTGATTAAAAAAATAAATAAAATAAGCAGTAATCAAATGTACTATATGAAATACATCACAGATGAAAGTCTACGTAACTAGAAGTTAGCCTTTTCGAGCTTTCCTAGCAGCATACTGGGGAAACTACGTCTTCAAAATTAATCATTTAATACCATTTATATTTAGACGAGAAGATAGCACAGACGGAAAAATACAAGTATGTGTACTTATTAGTACTATTAAAAAGATAAATAAGAATTATAAATGCTCCTTATACATTAAAGTACTAGACATTCAATATTTATGATTAGTGGAATGGGGTGCAAGTTTCACATTACCATTATTATTTTTACGTATTATTATTAGTATTTACACTCTGCAGGCTAATGGGCACCCCTGGACAAAGGGCCCCTGGCCCAGGCTCCCCAGGCATCATTGTTAAAACGGCCCTGAATATATATATATATATATATATATATATATATATATATATATATATATATATATATATATATATATATATATATATATATATATATATATATATATATATATATATATATATGTGCGGTAAGACAGGTGTGTGAACAGTTCTTGGAGAAAGGTAGGGACACTCTTTGGGTTTTTATGGATTTAGAGAAAGCATATGACAGAGTAGATAGAGAGGGGTTGTGGAGAGTGTTGCGACTGTGTATGAAATAAGTGGAAGTTTGTTGAATGCAGTGAAGAGTTTTTACATAAGTAGCAGAGCGTTCGTGAGAGTTGGGAATGGTATGAGTTATTGGTTTGAGGTGAATGTGGGGTTACATCAAGGTTGTGTAATGTCACTATGGTTGTTTAATGTGTATATGGATGGATTGGTAAGGGAAGTGAGTGAAAGAGTATTAGACAGAGGCTTGAAACTAGTGGGTGAGGATGAAAGGTTGTGGAAATTGAATCAGTTGCTATTTGCAGATCATAATGTACAAGTGACTGATGCTGAGAATGAATTTAATTATTTGGTGACTGAGTTTATTAATGTGTGAGAAACAAGGAAGTTCCGGGTGAATATTGGTAAAAGTAAAGTCATGAGATGCACGAGGAGTGTTAATGTTGACAGATTGACTGTAGGAGTGAATGGGGAGTTGCTTGAAGAAGTTGAGAGTTTTAAGTATCTGGGGTCGCAGGCATCAAGGAGTGGACAAGTGGATGTAGAGGTAAATCACAGAGTGAAGGAAGCAAGTAAATGTCTAGGTGGTTTGAAAGTGTAATGAGATATAGGTATTTGGGAAAGAGAAGGATATATGAAGGTGTGATTGTGCCGACGCATTGTATGGATCAGAGGCTTGGAATGCAAGAGAGGATTAAAGGAACAAGTTGAATGTAATAGAGATGAGGTGTTTGAGAGGTATGATAGCGTAAGAAATGAGGATGTTAGGCAGAGAATGGGTGTTGGAATGAAGCTATTGGATAGGTTAGATCAGAGTGTTGAGTTGGTTTGGATGCATGGAAATGATTAGTGATGAATGATTAGTGCAGAAGTGATTGGAGTTAGGTCAAGAGGGAGACCTAGAATGAGATGGATGGCTAGCGTGAAAATGGCATTGGATGCACCCGATATGTCAGTGGAGCAGGAAAGAGAGCGTGCAAAAATAGGAATGAGTGGAGGAAGATTGTGAAGATTGTGTTTGGATGCATGGAAAGGATTAGTGAAGAAATAATAGTGCAGAGTGTGGAGTGCAGAAGTGATTGGAGTTAGGTCAAGAGGGAGACCTAGAATGAGATGGATGGCTAGCGTGAAAATGGCATTGGATGCACCCGATATGTCAGTGGAGCAGGAAAAAGAGCGTGCAAAAATAGGAATGAGTGGAGGAAGATTGTGTATAGGTGATGTAGGCCAAAATGATTTATTGCACCTTCTAGATCAGCGAACTGTGATGGAAGGGTGTGAGGGGAGTTGCCATGCGATGAAGCGGTGAGAGTAAACCAGCTGCGGCTGTCGGGCCTCATTGTAGAATATCCTTACCCGCTTACCTTGTGGGTGACCCAAGCAAGGTGGAAGGGGGGGAACGTTGCATCCCTTTATCCCCAAGGAGCTGAGAGGAGTGGTTGAGGTATGTGTGGATCGTGGTGATTGCGCATATTTTTGCACGGCCACCCTCCTTACAAGGGGAAATGAGGCATATATATATATATATATATATATATATATATATATATATATATATATATATATATATATATATATACTCTCTATATTGGGCGCAGGAAAAAAATTTGGAGCAGCTTATATTTTTCTTCATTAATTTTCAGCCTGAAAATGTAATGTAACGAAAATAACTGCTGCACCAAGACTCTCATCCCTGTTTCCCATGGATGGTTTTGGATATATTTTACATAGCTTTGGGCTCTTTCCCGTAAACACAATTAGGTAAGCACACACACACACACACACACACACACACACACACACACACACACACACACACACACACACAATGCTGATGGAGTAGCTGGTAAGGCAGTAGAATTAAAAGATAGGATTCACAACAGTAAGGCAGATATAGTAGCAATTACAGAGACTAAGTTGAGTGAGGACATAAACAGTGTCACAGTTTTTCCTAAGGGCTTCAGAATACTAAGGGTCGAAAGATCTGAGAGGACTGGTGGAGGGATAGCACTGCTCATAAGTGAGAGGATTCAAGTTGAAGAGATAAACTTGGCTATAGAAAGTGAGTTCAGGGAATTTCTTGTTGCTCGCATAAATACTGGGTCAGAGAGCATTATAATAACTGTTGTATACACCCCACCAAGGAACCAAAATAGGCTTGAAATTTATGAGGAAAGTCATATAGGTACGATTGAAGTCATAAACTCAGTTGTTAACATGGCGCGGGAGAAAAAATGTAGGATTTTGATTATGGGAGACTTTAATCATAAAGAGATAGATTGGATAAATCTTGACCCACACAGTGGTGAGGACTCCTTTGGGGCAAGATTCCTAGATTGCGTACAAGGGAATTTCCTACACCAACATGTAATGGAACCAACAAGAGCCAGGGGTGGGGATGAGCCATCACTACTTGATCTGGTGTTCACAGATAATGTGTTGGATATTGAAAATATTGAGTATGAACCACCAATTGGAAAGAGTGACCACTGTGTGTTGTTGATGGAGTATATCATTGAAGACATTCTTCCTGAGAGTAGAGGCACTGAGGACATGAGGAGGAACTATCAGAAAGGAGATTACATCAAAATGAATGAGCTTTTTGCAGTTATTGACTGGAGAACCTTATTTTACAATAAATCTGTACAAGAAATGTATGACATCTTTTGTGAGAAATATGGGAAGATTGTAGAATGCTGCATACCTGTCACCAAAGTAGGTGTAATTCATGCCAGAGAGAAATGGTTCGATAATGGGTGTAAAAGAGCTAAGGAGTGGAGAGACAAATGCTGGAAAAGGTATAGGAGGAGAAAAAACATAAATGCCTGGCAAACCTACAAAAGAGCAAGAAATGACTACCTAAGCAAAAGGAGAGAGGCAGAGAAAGATTATGAGAGGGACATCACCAGGAAGGCGAAAGAAAATCCCAAGCTTTTCCACAGCTTTATCAGAGGAAAACTGAAGGTAAAAGAACAGGTTTTAAGGCTAAAGAGAGCGGATGGAAGCATCACTGAGACGGACGAAGAGATCTGCAAAGAATTGAACAAGGAGTTTCAGTCAGTATTTACAGTAGAAAATACCCCACCCCCTCAGATTGCAGTGATAGAAGCCCAAGGGCCGGTATTAGAGAACATCAACCTTACAGCCACAGAGGTATGCAAGGCGCTGATGGATTTAGATGTTCATAAAGCTACAGGTCCTGATGACATATCCCCTCATGTGCTTAAAAAATGCGCAAACACAATATCAGTGGCACTAAGTATCATATTTAAGGAGTCATTGGAGTCGGGGGAGATTCCAAGATGCTGGAAACAAGCAAATGTGATACCTATCTTCAAAAAGGGAAGGAGGGATACGGCTCTGAACTATAGACCAGTTTCCTTGACCAGCATAGTTTGCAAAGTTATGGAGAAACTACTAAGGAAACATATCTCTCTTCACTTGGAATCCTTCAACTTTTTGTCAGTGAGGCAACATGGCTTCAGAGAAGGAAGATCAACAGTAACAAACTTATTAGAATTTTATGATGAGGTAAGCCAAATCTTACAGGAAAGAGAGGGCTGGGCAGATTGCATATTCCTAGACTTCCAGAAAGCGTTTGACACTGTTCCACATGGGAGACTTATTAGGAAGCTGCAATCAATGGCTAGAATAGGTGGAAATGTCTTGGAATGGATAAAAACTTACTTAGAAGGAAGGGAACAGAGGGTTAGAGTAAGACACTCAGTGTCTGATTGGAGAAGAGTTAGTAGTGGAGTTCCACAGGGTTCAGTTTTAGGGCCACTTTTGTTCCTTGTATATGTAAATGACCTACCAGAGTCTGTAAATTCATTCATGAATATGTTTGCAGATGATGCAAAGATTGTGAAGAAAGTAAAAAACGAGAACAATGGTAGAGAACTTCAGGAGGATCTAAATAATCTGCATGAGTGGTCAGAAAAGTGGCTAATGAAATTCAATACCTCAAAATGTAAGGTAATGAGAATGGGTACAAGTGCAAGAAGGCCCAAGCTTGACTACTCGGTGGCTGGAGTACAACTTCAGGAGACAGAAAATGAGAGAGATCTAGGAGTAAACATATTGGCAGATTTGTCTCCAGAAATACATATAAATGGCGTAGTAAAGGCAGCATATGCATTCTTATCAAATGTAAGGGTAGCCTTCAGGCACATGGACAAGGAAATGTTCAGAAATATTTATGTAACCTATGTGAGGCCAAAACTCGAATATGCAGCCCCCTTCTGGAATCCGCACTTGAAAAAGCACATAGCTAAGCTTGAAAAAGTTCAAAGACATGCCACGAAACTGGTGCCAGAAATACGCAATCTCGGTTATGATGAGAGGCTGAGGGAATTAGACTTGCCATCACTCGAAGCTAGAAGAGTAAGGGGGGATATGGTGACAGTCTTTAAATTCCTTCATGGTTATGATAGAGTGGATAGGGATCGATATTTCGATATGGCTGGCTCTAGAACTAGAGGTCATAGTTTGAAGCTTCGGAAGAAAACTTGTTTGCAGGATGTAAGGAAATACTTTTTCAGTGTAAGAGTAGTTGATAATTGGAATTCGCTAAGCGAGGAGGTAGTTAATGCTACCTCAATCCATAGTTTTAAGGACAGGTATGATAAGTATCACTAAGTCTAAAAATAGAACCGATCAGGAGACGGGAAGATACGAGCTTTGGGCTCTTTCCCGTAAACACAATTAGGTAATCACAATTAGGTAATCACACACACATGAGGCCAAAACTCGAATATGCAGCCCCCTTTTGGAATCCGCACTTGAAAAAGCACATAACTAAGCTTGAAAAAGTTCAAAGACATGCCACGAAACTGGTGCCAGAAATACGCAATCTCAGTTATGATGAGAGGCTGAGGGAATTAGACTTACCATCACTCGAAGCTAGAAGAGTGAGGGGGGATATGGTGACAGTCTTTAAATTCCTTCATGGTTATGATAGAGTGGATAGGGATCGATATTTTGATATGGCTGGCTCTAGAACTAGAGGTGATAGTTTGAAGCTTCGCAAGAAAACTTCTTTGCAGGATGTAAGGAAATACTTTTTCAGTGTAAGAGTAGTTGATAATTGGAATTGGCTAAGCGAGGAAGTAGTTAATGCTATCTCAATCCATAGTTTTAAGGACAGGTATGATAAGTATGACTAAGTATAAAATGGAACCGATGAGGAGACGGGAAGATACGAGCTTTGGGCTCTTTCCCGTAAACACAATTAGGTAATCACAATTAGGTAATCACACACACACATGGAGTATATCATTGAAGATATTCTTCCTGAGAGTAGAGGCACTGAGGACATGAGGAGGAACTATCCGAAAGGAGATTACATCAAAATGAATGAGCTTTTTGCAGTTATTGACTGGAGAACCTTATTTTACAACAAATCTGTACAAGAAATGTATGACATCTTTTGTGAGAAATATGGGAAGATAGGAGATTGCTGCATACCTGTCACCAAAGTAGGTGCAATTCATGCCAGAGAGAAATGGTTCGATAATGGGTGTAAAAGAGCTAAGGAGTGGAGAGACAAATGCTGGAAAAGGTATAGGAGGAGAAAAAACATAAATGCCTGGCAAACCTACAAAAGAGCAAGAAATGACTACCTAAGTAAAAGGAGAGAGGCAGAGAGAGACTATGAAAGGGACATCACCAGGAAGGCTAAAGAAAATCCCAAGCTTTTCCACAGCTTTATCAGAGGAAAACTGAAGGTAAAAGAACAGGTTTTAAGGCTAAAGAGAGCGGATGGAAGCATCACTGAGACGGATGAAGAGATCTGCAAAGAATTGAACAAGGAGTTTCAGTCAGTATTTACAGTAGAAAATACCCCACCCCCTCAGATTGCAGTGATAGAAGCTCAAGGGCCGGTATTAGAGAACATCAACCTTACAGCCACAGAGGTATGCAAAGCGCTGATGGATTTAGATGTTCATAAAGCTACAGGTCCTGATGACATATCCCCTCATTTGCTTAAAAAATGCGCAAACACAATATCAGTGGCACTAAGTATCATATTTAAGGAGTCACTGGAGTCGGGGGAGATTCCAAGATGCTGGAAACAAGCAAATGTGATACCTATCTTCAAAAAGGGAAGGAGGGATACGGCTCTGAACTATAGACCAGTTTCCTTGACCAGCATAGTTTGCAAAGTTATGGAGAAACTATTAAGGAAACATATCTCTCTTCACTTGGAATCCTTCAACATTTTGTCAGTGAGGCAACATGGCTTCAGAGAAGGTAGATCAACAGTAACAAACTTATTAGAATTTTATGATGAGGTAATCCAAATCTTACAGGAAAGAGAGGGCTGGGCAGATTGCATATTCCTAGACTTCCAGAAAGCGTTTGACACTGTTCCACATGGGAGACTTATTAGGAAGCTGCAATCAATGGCTAGAATAGGTGGAAATGTTTTGGAATGGATAAAAACTTACTTAGAAGGAAGGGAACAGAGGGTTAGAGTAAGACAATCAGTGTCTGAATGGAGAAGAGTTAGTAGTGGAGTTCCACAGGGTTCAGTTTTAGGGCCACTTTTGTTCCTTGTATATGTAAATGACCTACCAGAGTCTGTAAATTCATTCATGAATATGTTTGCAGATGATGCAAAGATTGTGAAGAAAGTAAAAAACGAGAACAATGGTAGAGAACTTCAGGAGGATCTAAATAATCTGCATGAGTGGTCAGAAAAGTGGCTAATGAAATTCAATACTTCAAAATGTAAGGTAATGAGAATGGGTACAAGTGCAAGAAGGCCCAAGCTTGACTACTCGGTGGCTGGAGTACAACTTCAAGAGACAGAAAATGAGAGAGATCTAGGAGTAAACATACTGGCAGATTTGTCTCCAGAAATACATATAAATGGCATAGTAAGGGCAGCATATGCATTCTTATCAAATGTAAGGGTAGCCTTCAGGCACATGGACAAGGAAATGTTCAGAAATATTTATGTAACCTATGTGAGGCCAAAACTCGAATATGCAGCCCCCTTTTGGAATCCGCACTTGAAAAAGCACATAGCTAAGCTTGAAAAAGTTCAAAGACATGCCACGAAACTGGTGCCAGAAATACGCAATCTCAGTTATGCTGAGAGGCTGAGGGAATTAGACTTACCATCACTCGAAGCTAGAAGAGTGAGGGGGGATATGGTGACAGTCTTTAAATTCCTTCATGGTTATGATAGAGTGGATAGGGATCGATATTTTGATATGGCTGGCTCTAGAACTAGAGGTCATAGTTTGAAGCTTGGTAAGAAAACTTGTTTGCAGGATGTAAGGAAATACTTTTTCAGTGTAAGAGTAGTTGATAATTGGAATTGGCTAAGCGAGGAGGTAGTTAATGCTATCTCAATCCATAGTTTTAAGGACAGGTATGATAAGTATGACTAAGTATAAAATGGAACCGATGAGGAGACGGGAAGATACGAGCTTTGGGCTCTTTCCCGTAAACACAATTAGGTAATCACAATTAGGTAATCACATATATATATAATATATATATATATATATATATATATATATATATATATATATATATATATATATATATATATATATATATAGTAAGGAAGCCCATCAGTGAAACAAAACTTATAAAACAATGCTATATTTCGGATCCTAACTGGATTCCTTCTCAAGCACAACTTGTGCTTGAGAAGGGATCCAGTTAGGATCCGAAATATAGCATTGTTTTATAAGTTTTGTTTCACTGATGGGCTTCCTTACTATTTAGTGCTGTATGCTAACAGTTTGTGCTTATATATATATATATATATATATATATATATATATATATATATATATATATATATATATATATATATATATATAATATATATATATACATGAACCATTTCTCCCCTTACAAATAGGGTGGCTGAGTCAAGGCAGGATATTCTGACTCTTTGGGAAGAGAAAAATCGGCAGTACTCGCCAACGCAATTCTGTTTTATTTTCCTACGAAGTCAAAATAATAATTTTGCTTATATATGAATAATTTTTACCCCGACTGGGACTTGAACCTAGGACACATAAATACTGTGCCAAGGCGCTACCAACTACACCACCGAAGGACTAAAAGGGAAACAAACTTTACATCTATATCTGCTATACTAGGAATGAATGCATTCTATCTGAATGCCACTCTGTTCATATTACAGTTTCCCCCAACCTCACTCGTGGCTTCATTTTCGCATTTAATTTAAATCTCAATCTCATTCGGGACCAATAATAATCAAATAAGCACATTACTATATGTGAAAATATGAACCATTTTTACTCCGACCGAGACTTGAATCTAGGACACATAATTACTGTGCCAAGGTGCTCCCAACTACACCACAGAAGGTCTAAAAGGGAAACAAACCTTACATCTATATCTGCTATACTAGGAATGAATGTATTCTATCTGAATGCCACTCTGTTCATATTACAGTTTCCCCCAGCCTCACTCGTAGCTTCGTTTTTGCATATAATTCAAATCTCAATCTCATTTGGGACCAACAATTATCATATAAGCGTATTACCATATGTAAAAAACAGGAATAAATTTTACCCCGACAGAGACATGAACCTAGGACATAATTACTGTGCCAAGGTGCTACCAACTACACTAAAGAAGATCTAAAAGTGAAACAAACTTTACAGCTATATCTGCTATGCTACGAATGAACACATTTTATCTGAATGCCACTGTTCATATCACAGTGTCCCCCAACCTTACTCGTAGCTTCGTTTTTGCATTTAATTCAAATCTCAATCTCGTTCTGGACAAACAATAATCAAATAAGCACATTACCATATGTGAAAACATGAATCATTTTTTACCCCGGCCGGGACTTGAACCTACGACACCTAATTACAGTGCTAAGGCGCTACCAACTACACCACACAAGGTCTAAAAGGGAAACAAACCTTACATCTATATCTGCTATACTAGGAATGAACGTATTCTATCTGAATGCCACTGTTCATATTAGTTTCCCTCAGCCTCACTCGTAGCTTCGTTTTCGCATATAACTCGAATCTCTATCTCATTTGGGACCAAAAATAATCAGTCAAACTCATTACCATATATGAAAACATGAATGATTTTTAGCCCAACCGAGACTTGAACCTGGGACACATAATTACTGTGCCAAGGAGCCACCAACTACACCACAGAAGGTCTAAAAGGGAAACAAAACTTACATCTATATCTGATATACTGGGAATGAATGTATTCTATCTGAATGCCACTGTTCATATTGCAGTTTGCCCCAACCTCACTCATGGCTTCGTTTTCGCATTTAATTCAAATCTATCTCATTTGGGACCAAAAATAATCAAATAAGTACATTGCCATACGTGAAAACATGAATAATTTTTATCCCAACCAAGACTTGAACCTAGGACACATAATTACTGTGCCAAGGCGCTACCAACTACACCACAGAAGGTCTAAATGGGCAATAAACTTTACAGCTATATCTGCTATACTAGGAATGAACGCATTCTATCTGAATGCCACTGTCATATTACAGTTTCCCCCAACCTCACTCGTAGCTTCGTTTTTGCATTTAATTCAAATCTCAATCTTATTCGGGACTAACAGTTATCATATAAGCACATTGCCATATGTGAAAACATCAATCATTTTTACCCAGACCGGGACTTGAACCTAGGACACATAATTACTGTGCCAAGGCGCTATCAACTACACCACAGAAGGTCTAAAAGGGTAGTAAACCTTACAGCCATATCTGCTATACAGAGTGGCTTTGGCGAGAGAAGTTTTGTTAGCCAATTTGAGGATTTGAACTCTGGACCAATTATATGGGAGCCAAGATCTATAGCAGCCAAGCTGACGCTGAATGGATGAAAACTTATTTTATTATGCATGTCACTTTCTGGGTTAGGTTGGGCTAGGTTAACTTAGAGTACGTATTTCTAATAATAAAATGGAAGAGTAAAACTGCACACTTTTAATAGATTTAGGTGACAAAATCAATGACAGATTATTTACCAAAAAAAAATTCATATTTGTCTTTAAGTGCATTTTATACTTCACTGTTACTGGCAATTGATAGAATGGTCAGCTCTCATAATAAAAACTATAAATAAAAAGGACAGACTCATTTCAACATTTTATTTCAGTTTTACAACAGTGAGTGAGGAACACGAGTAATCTTTATTCAATAAGCCAGATGTATTTGGAAATATTAATGTCTGATGAGTAGCAGTTTAATAGGAGCAAATTCATTTTTAAAGTCTAGTTATAGCCTCATGGCATCTGTGAACCTGGTGTAATCCTTATTAAAACTGAGTCTCCGGAGCTTTGGCAATCCAGTCTTTGATCTTGGGAAGGGCGCGTACTTTATTAACGATGCCCATAACAGCTGGGAATGGATCGATGAACTCGGTCTTCTTCTTGTGGATCTCACCAAAGACCAAGGAAATCATGATGTCAGACCACGAAATCTGTAAGGACAAATTTTTACACTCTTTTGAACACTCTACGATGACATTCGTGCTGACAAAGTTGCGTGACCTGCACATACCAGAAGAAGAAGAAGAAGAAGAAGAAGAAGAAGAAGATAAATAGCATTAATCTATCTGATAAAACACAGTGTCTCTGATGGTAATTTGAAGATTATTTTTAGATAAATCAGTTCTCGATTATTATTATTGGTAGTTAAATGACTCACTAATACACATTATGTTGTATATTAAAAACGACTTTACTTGTGTGTGGAGGAGTTCCTATATGTTATTAACCTTCGATCTTATAAGCCCCTAAATTCGGAAATCCTGACACGGCTTCGGTAGAGGCCTACAAACGATCTCAAAATTAAATTCTCTACCAATAAAATACAATTAATATTACATGCATAGGCATACATGCAAATATTCTATAAGGGGGTTTGTGAACTGCTGATATGTGAATTATTAAAAAACTCTCCTCACCTTGGATTAAAACTTCCTCATACAAAATTATAAATTTTCCAACATATATTCTACCTACGGGTGTTCTACTAAAATGAGCTCATTCTGTCCCAGACACGTAGTTACAAACATTGTTAGAAATAAGTTAAATCTGTACTCGTCTATCTGGAGAACTCAAATGTCGTCAGCAATCACGGGCCTCTGAATCAAACTCGAATATCTTCAGATCCACGTCTCTACCACGTTCTTTTACTTGACTGTCTCGTAGCGCCTCACGAGAGCAACTAATTACCCATTATTAAAAATATATACACCGTCAATGATCACGGTAGCAAATATATTTTATAATTCTCAATTACGATTGATTTCACACATCGTAAATATGAGTGTCTCGTAGCATCTCTAGTAGACGACTAATTACTCGTTATCAAACTTATAAGTACCTTCTATAATCAGAGTAAACATGGGTGTCTCGTCGAAAACTCATTCTAACACCTTCATACCATTAATTTTCACCGAGTCTCTTATGAGATCTGGTGAACATGGGTAGCATGAAAATTTTTATTGAATCTAATAAAAGGCCCAACTGAGCTAAATATGATGGAAAACCAACCTTCTCACTAGCAATAAATGCTCAATGTAACCAAGCATTTACTGGAGTCTGGCCAGCACAGATACCATGAAAGTTTTTATTGCTTTAAGAAAAAGACTCTACAGTGCTAAAAGCCAGTCGAAAACTCACCTTATCACCTGCAAACCATTCATTTTCACTGAGTCTTTTCTGGAGTCTGGTGAGCACAGGTACCATGGCTTTGGGATAGACTTCATCTTTGAACAGCTGATTCTTCTCTTCCTCGGTCTTTGATGACATCCTGGAAATGGGAAGTCATGTTAATTATGACAATGAAAACTCTGAAATTCGTGTGTTTGGATAAATTCATGGACAGTGTGTAAACTCAAAAGAAAGAGAAACAAACCTAGAATAGAAAGAAAGATGTAAAATATTCAATGACTCTGCTTAATTATATTAAAATGAAGGAAGAGAGCATTGATTATTCTTAAATAACCCTGAATATTTTAATATTAGACAGCCATATGTAAGGAATAACAGCTCTGATAATAACTACAATAATGTTAAAAATAATACTTATAGTATTTATAATAACATTGATGATAGAACAACGCTAATAAACTACTACTACTACTACTTCTACTACTACTACTACTACTGCTAATAATAATAATAATAATAATAATAATAATTTATATTTATTCATCTACCTTGGCTGTTTCCCCCTTTAATTGGGGGTAGCCGACATCAAAGAAAGAACACAATAAGGGGATTACTTTGCTGCTCTATGGGCAATGACGATGGAGCTAGCGACCGTAATAATAATAATAATAATAATAATAATAATAATAATAATAATAATAATAATAATAGATAATAATAATAATAATAATAATAATAATAATAATAATAATAATAATAATAATGAACATACATTACTTCATAGACTTTGCCCATCATTTCAGCCAGGGTGTCGGCCAGGGCGTCGCAGTAGGCTGCCTTCAGATTATCTTCAGGGACTAGGCCTACTTCCTTGGCTACATAGCGAGCGATAGCCAAAGACTGTGGGAGAGGTTTGTCACCTATCATAAGGACAGGCACTCTGCCTCCAGGAATGTCTGGAAAAAGAAAATTGTGGAATTAATATAATAATAATAATAATAATAATAATAATAATAATAGCAAAGAAATTTTGAGAAGTAAAAAAAAAAAAAAAAAAAAAAAAAAAAAAAATATATATATATATATATATATATATATATATATATATATATATATATATATATATATATATATATATATATATATATATATATATATATATATATATATATATATATATATATATATATATATATATATATATATATATATATATATATATGAGAAACTTACTAGGTTTTTTGTCAGGCCATTCTTCCCTGGTAATTCGTTCATCAACGTAGTTGACTCCTCCATATGCGAAGAGCCAGCGAGTTAATTCAGCTCGTCCTCTGGCGTTGAAATAAATCAATTTGTATTCTGGCATGATGAATGATGGGGAGTTTTAACTGTAAGGGAAAAAAAAAGGACATTATTTGACTGAAGTATTAAACAAGAGAAAAAGCAAATTATTGAGATTATATCAGCTATTAAGGTACAAATTACTGTCTACTTCTGTTTCTGTGGTTTGTTGAACCCTGACTTTACTAGCCAAATTAAACCGAGTCTAACCTAACTAGGTTTGTTTAGCTAAGATTAGTTTACGGTACAATACACTGCAAACAGTAAGGTAGACAGAATACTCGATATATTTTAGTAACGTTGTTTATCTATTCCATATTTCTAGAGTCCTTGTTATTTTGAACTATTTATAGATACAAGTATTTCTAGAGTGTTCATTTCACTCTCATAATCTGTTGATTGGAATATTAAGTTAATTATGAGCAAATCAAATTAATAAGATGATTTTGACTTACATTTTCTGTCTATTTCGTATTTCCAGTCATGTTACTTGATATAGAAACAAATATTTCTTGCATGTTCATATTAATCAAAGTCACACTAGCTCTAAATATATCAATCAACAAAATAATTGTCGTCCGA
The DNA here is from genome assembly GCA_037179515.1 of Halocaridina rubra. Lineage (NCBI taxonomy): Eukaryota > Metazoa > Arthropoda > Malacostraca > Decapoda > Atyidae > Halocaridina > Halocaridina rubra. Next base: position 68,975 of record JAXCGZ010019195.1, read on the forward strand.
GTTTGTTCATGATTAAATAAATAAGACAAGTACAAATAGTGTTTGTCGCATAATATAGCGTTAAAATATATATTAATATCAATGAAATCTCCATCCTTAAATATTTATTTACACTTGGTTCCATGATGCTATCGTCTGCCTATTCTGGCGCCAATCTCACGGTATATTCCAATATTTCCGAAAACAGATTCTCTATATATTTTTTCATCCTGATTCATGTTTTTTTTTTCTCTTTATAGGATGCCACTTGGCAACAGAGCAAATGAGAAATGCTTTTAATGAGAGAAATAAACCCAAAATCTACACACTTTGACACAACAAGCCTTGGCAGAAACAAGAGACATCTTTTCTACCCATTCTAACATTTTTTTTTCTTTTTGACGCGCTGTTAAGAATATAATAATGTGAGCAATACATCATCATTACGAATGACAACACATAAAAAAAAACTGTGCTTTGTTTTTATCAAGCATTTTTTTTTTTTAATTTAAAACATTAAAGTAACGAAAACATTTTCTGTTTTCGGAAATATTGGAATATACCGTGAGATTGGCGCCAGACTAGGCAGACGATAGCATCATGGAACCAAGTGTAAATAAACATCTAAGGATGGAGATTTCATTGATATTAATATGTATTTTAACGCTTTATTATGCGACAAACACTATTTGTACTTGTGTCTTACTTATTTATTGAATCATGAACAAACTCGGACGACAATTATTTTGTTGATTAATTTATATATTTAGAGCTAGTGTGACTATGATTTTAACATGTGATCAGTGTAGTCGAAGAAATGCTTCTCAAATTTTTAAAAGAAGTAATATACAAATATTTCATCAAACACCTAGTAATACTTGGTAAGTTTCATACATTTGAATGTTTTTTTTTTTTTTTACACTAGTATGTAATAATACATTAGTAAATTAGGCTATTGTATATTTCGTCTACTTAGGCTTCTCGGATTTCACAAAAATTGAGAATCAAAGTTTTTCCAATTTTCTTTTAAATAAGTTTTGTTGTTTTTTCGCAGAAACTGGTGCCGACACAAGTATCTGTGGTGCATGTTTACTTTCACACCCCCAGATAGAAAAAAGAAAATCAAGTATTTTATGTAAATTTAGCTTTGGTTAGGTTTATTCTCCCCAAGTTACGAAACGAGTTGGGAACACCTACACTTTAGCGGGCCATACCAATGTTCAAAACCTACCAATTGATGGCGATAGGCTTTGACTAGAGAACTGGTTGATGAAACAACAAAAAATTGTGAAAATAGGCCTACGAAACAATTTTTTACTATCCTAACTAAAAATACTTACCTAACCTCTTAGTCAGGAGGGCTTCGCCCCCCTGGGACCCCCCATCTTACTATCCTAACTAAAAAATACTTACCTAACCTTCAGTCGAACTACTTACCTGAGTGGAGGGATGAGGTCGTTGAGCAGCATGGCCCGCTAAACTGTCAACTACCCATATATATATATATATATATATATATATATATATATATATATATATATATATATATATATATATATATATATATATATATAATGATTGGTTTTCTGCACCCTTTTTATTTTTGGACTAATCTACTTGATTCTGCTAGATTTCGATGTGTTTTGAATTCAGCTGATAATTGTTTTCTTCGGAAATCACAATCTTTTGTGTTAGGGCCGAAATTCATGTGTGGCGGTGGGTACTTAACCTAATATAACTAACTTAACATAACCTAAACTAACCAAACAGAACCCAGTTAACCTAACATAACAAAAATTGGGAGACCTACATACCTTATAAGGGCGAATTTGGGTGTTAATACATCAGCACTGCACTTTTCAGTAAGTGGTGCAAACTGATATCTCGGGTAGGCTAGGGAACGGGTGCATAAAACGAATCTTTATATATATATATATATATATATATATATATATATATATATATATATATATATATATATATATATATATATATATATATATAATTGTTTTTCATTTTCATTTCGATCGTTAGGGGTGTGAGAGTAAACATTTACTCTAACTATAATACTGTACAGTGATAATGTGAATATGAAAGGATATGAGATATCCTAATTAATATGGGTAAGGTCAGGCTAACTTCATGCAACCATCTGATAAAGAAAAATATAGGATGATTTTTTAGTAACATATCACATGTATAAATATTCATAGTTCATACATTTATATATACATAATGTAGCAATTTAGCAAAAAGAAAAAAAACAAAGTGGTAAATGTTTTCTTACACCCCCAAGGTAAAAACCTCATGAAAATTATTAGTTTAGACTAGGTTAGGTTTGGTTTGATTAGGATAGTTCTTCTACAATGAAGGAACGAGTAGATAATTGAAATTTGTGCTGTTTAATTATTACAGATCTGTTTTCAGTGCTTTGTATTTTCATTTCACTCGTTCTTGGTGTAAGATTAATCAGTTACTTAAAATTTATGAGAATCGTTACTGTGACGGACTTAAAAGCTAAATTTTAGCCGTAGTGGTTTGGCATGCCATCTTTGGCATCCTCAAACTTGTTTCTCACATGAAATATTTTGGAACGGGTTTGGAATGACAGTCTTTGTTTCAAGTGAGATTATTTTTAAGTCGTTCACTCTTGTTATACCCGTAGCGACAACCATACCGAGAATAATTCCTTGAATGGTATTTCTTTAAAAATGTTAAATATAATAGAAATAGTGTATTTTAAACCATATTGCAGATATTCATAGGTCCTCATTTCCATGGATTTCAACCCACAAGAAGTAATTTTGGGAAGTGAAAAGGAACTATCTGATAATAGGCACCTGATGGCAGTTTTAGGTGCTTAATTTGGGAGTGAGGCGAAGGGCAGTTGCCTCATTTAGCAATGAGGTTGAACACAAGCGTTTATGATAATTAACATTTTTAAATATAGGTTAGGTTAACCTGACTTAATCTAACCCAACCGAACAATAAATTTAGAGCGAAGGTGCTTCATCTGGGAATGAGGTACTTCAGGTGCCAACTCTGGGATTGTTCCTATGAATATTACTGATTCTTTGTGGCAGGAAATAACAGAGCTATTAACTTTGATTTAACGATTTGTATATTGGTCGAACTTATACAGTAATTTATAGTAGTAACATTTTAACTACCAACATATATTAAGTAAATAAAATCAAGTAGGAATTATTTTTTGAATTTGCTCTTGAAAAGTCAAAAGTAAGTATTATGCGGACTTCCTCATTAATACACGAAGTTGCCAAGAGAAGGCAAGATATGAAAGTAGTAGGTTTATAATGGCTACATAGATTTTTATTATTATTATTATTATTATTATTATTATTATTATTATTATTATTATTATTGGTGGCTCTCCTTGCACAATAATCTTTTCACCATATCCACTTCTCGGTTTTTGCAGAAGTGTTCGCAAATGGAGAACTGCAGTTGACATACGTGAGTGTTGAAGTATTTATTTCTTTGTGCGCTATGCAAATGTTAATTACTCAAGCATGCACATGGTATTAAT
>JAXCGZ010019195.1:77500-83921 GCA_037179515.1 Halocaridina rubra
AGACTTATTAGGAAGCTGCAATCAATGGCTAGAATAGGTGGAAATGTTTTAGAATGGATAAAAACTTACTTAGAAGGAAGGGAACAGAGGGTTAGAGTAAGACACTCAGTGTCTGAATGGAGAAGAGTTAGTAGTGGAGTTCCACAGGGTTCAGTTTTAGGGCCACTTTTGTTCCTTGTATATGTAAATGACCTACCAGAGTGTGTAAATTCATTCATGAATATGTTTGCAGATGATGCAAAGATTGTGAAGAAAGTAAAAAACGAGAACAATGGTAGAGAACTTCAGGAGGATCTAAATAATCTGCATGAGTGGTCAGAAAAGTGGCTAATGAAATTCAATACTTCAAAATGTAAGGTAATGAGAATGGGTACAAGTGCAAGAAGGCCCAAGCTTGACTACTCGGTGGCTGGAGTACAACTTCAAGAGACAGAAAATGAGAGAGATCTAGGAGTAAACATACTGGCAGATTTGTCTCCAGAAATACATATAAATGGCATAGTAAGGGCAGCATATGCATTCTTATCAAATGTAAGGGTAGCCTTCAGGCACATGGACAAGGAAATGTTCAGAAATATTTATGTAACCTATGTGAGGCCCAAACTCGAATATGCAGCCCCCTTTTGGAATCTGCACTTGAAAAAGCACATAGCTAAGCTTGAAAAAGTTCAAAGACATGCCACGGAACTGGTGCCAGAAATACGCAATCTCAGTTATGATGAGAGGCTGAGGGAATTAGACTTACCATCACTGGAAGCTAGAAGAGTGAGGGGGGATATGGTGACAGTCTTTAAATTCCTTCATGGTTATGATAGAGTGGATAGGGATCGATATTTTGATATGGCTGGCTCTAGAACTAGAGGTCATAGTTTGAAGCTTGGTAAGAAAACTTCTTTGCAGGATGTAAGGAAATACTTTTTCAGTGTAAGAGTAGTTGATAATTGGAATTGGCTAAGCGAGGAGGTAGTTAATGCTATCTCAATCCATAGTTTTAAGGACAGGTATGATAAGTATCACTAAGTCTAAAATGGAACCGATCAGGAGACGGGAAGATACGAGCTTTGGGCTCTTTCCCGTAAACACAATTAGGTAATCACAATTAGGTAATCACATGGACAAGGAAATGTTCAGAAATATTTATGTAACCTATGTGAGGCCAAAACTCGAATATGCATCCCCCTTTTGGAATCCACCCTTGAAAAAGCACATAGCTAAGCTTGAAAAAGTTCAAAGACATGCCACGAAACTGGTGCCAGAAATACGTAATCTCAGTTATGATGAAAGGCTGAGGGAATTAGACTTACCATCACTCGAAGCTAGAAGATTGAGGGGGGGGATATGGTGACAGTCTTTAAATTCCTTCATGGTTATGATAGAGTGGATAGGGATCGATATTTTGATATGGCTGGCTCTAGAACTAGAGGTCATAGTTTGAAGCTTGGTAAGAAAACTTCTTTGCAGGATGTAAGGAAATACTTTTTTCAGTGTAAGAGTAGTTGATAATTGGAATTTGCTAAGCGAGGAGGTAGTTAATGCTATCTCAGTCCATAGTTTTAAGGACAGGTATGATAAGTATCACTAAGTGCAAAATGGAACCGATCAGGAGACGGGAAGATACGAGCTTTGGGCTCTTTCCCGTATAAACAATTAGGTAATCACACAAACATAGTCGAACAGAGGGTTAGAGTAAGACACTCAGTGTCTGAATGGAGAAGAGTTAGTAGTGGAGTTCCACAGGGTTCAGTTTTAGGGCCACTTTTGTTCCTTGTATATGTAAATGACCTACCAGAGTGTGTAAATTCATTCATGAATATGTTTGCAGATGATGCAAAGATTGTGAAGAAAGTAAAAAACGAGAACAATGGTAGAGAACTTCAGGAGGATCTAAATAATCTGCATGAGTGGTCAGAAAAGTGGCTAATGAAATTCAATACTTCAAAATGTAAGGTAATGAGAATGGGTACAAGTGCAAGAAGGCCCAAGCTTGACTACTCGGTGGCTGGAGTACAACTTCAAGAGACAGAAAATGAGAGAGATCTAGGAGTAAACATACTGGCAGATTTGTCTCCAGAAATACATATAAATGGCATAGTAAGGGCAGCATATGCATTCTTATCAAATGTAAGGGTAGCCTTCAGGCACATGGACAAGGAAATGTTCAGAAATATTTATGTAACCTATGTGAGGCCAAAACTTGAATATGCAGCCCCCTTTTGGAATCCGCACTTGAAAAAGCACATAGCTAAGCTTGAAAAAGTTCAAAGACATGCCACGAAACTGGTGCCAGAAATACGCAATCTCAGTTATGATGAGAGGCTGAGGGAATTAGACTTACCATCACTGGAAGCTAGAAGAGTGAGGGGGGATATGGTGACAGTCTTTAAATTCCTTCATGGTTATGATAGAGTGGATAGGGATCGATATTTTGATATGGCTGGCTCTAGAACTAGAGGTCACAGTTTGAAGCTTCGTAAGAAAACTTCTTCGCAGGATGTAAGGAAATACTTTTTCAGTGTAAGAGTAGTTGATAACTGGAATTCGCTAAGCGAGGAGGTAGTTAATGCTATCTCAATCCATAGTTTTAAGGACAGGTATGATAAGTATCACTAAGTCTAAAACGGAACCGATCAGGAGACGGGAAGATACGAGCTTTGGGCTCTTTCCCGTAAACACAATTAGGTAATCACAATTAGGTAATCACATGGACAAGGAAATGCTCAGAAATATTTATGTAACCTATGTGAGGCCAAAACTCGAATATGCATCCCCCTTTTGGAATCCACCCTTGAAAAAGCACATAGCTAAGCTTGAAAAAGTTCAAAGACATGCCACGAAACTGGTGCCAGAAATACGTAATCTCAGTTATGATGAAAGGCTGAGGGAATTAGACTTACCATCACTCGAAGCTAGAAGATTGAGGGGGGGGATATGGTGACAGTCTTTAAATTCCTTCATGGTTATGAAAGAGTGGATAGGGATCGATATTTTGATATGGCTGGCTCTAGAACTAGAGGTCATAGTTTGAAGCTTGGTAAGAAAACTTCTTTGCAGGATGTAAGGAAATACTTTTTTCAGTGTAAGAGTAGTTGATAATTGGAATTTGCTAAGCGAGGAGGTAGTTAATGCTATCTCAGTCCATAGTTTTAAGGACAGGTATGATAAGTATCACTAAGTGCAAAATGGAACCGATCAGGAGACGGGAAGATACGAGCTTTGGGCTCTTTCCCGTATAAACAATTAGGTAATCACACAAACATAGTCGAACAGAGGGTTAGAGTAAGACACTCAGTGTCTGAATGGAGAAGAGTTAGTAGTGGAGTTCCACAGGGTTCAGTTTTAGGGCCACTTTTGTTCCTTGTATATGTAAATGACCTACCAGAGTGTGTAAATTCATTCATGAATATGTTTGCAGATGATGCAAAGATTGTGAAGAAAGTAAAAAACGAGAACAATGGTAGAGAACTTCAGGAGGATCTAAATAATCTGCATGAGTGGTCAGAAAAGTGGCTAATGAAATTCAATACTTCAAAATATAAGGTAATGAGAATGGGTACAAGTGCAAGAAGGCCCAAGCTTGACTACTCGGTGGCTGGAGTACAACTTCAAGAGACAGAAAATGAGAGAGATCTAGGAGTAAACATACTGGCAGATTTGTCTCCAGAAATACATATAAATGGCATAGTAAGGGCAGCATATGCATTCTTATCAAATGTAAGGGTAGCCTTCAGGCACATGGACAAGGAAATGTTCAGAAATATTTATGTAACCTATGTGAGGCCAAAACTTGAATATGCAGCCCCCTTTTGGAATCCGCACTTGAAAAAGCACATAGCTAAGCTTGAAAAAGTTCAAAGACATGCCACGAAACTGGTGCCAGAAATACGCAATCTCAGTTATGATGAGAGGCTGAGGGAATTAGACTTACCATCACTGGAAGCTAGAAGAGTGAGGGGGGATATGGTGACAGTCTTTAAATTCCTTCATGGTTATGATAGAGTGGATAGGGATCGATATTTTGATATGGCTGGCTCTAGAACTAGAGGTCACAGTTTGAAGCTTCGTAAGAAAACTTCTTCGCAGGATGTAAGGAAATACTTTTTCAGTGTAAGAGTAGTTGATAACTGGAATTCGCTAAGCGAGGAGGTAGTTAATGCTATCTCAATCCATAGTTTTAAGGACAGGTATGATAAGTATCACTAAGTCTAAAATGGAACCGATCAGGAGACGGGAAGATACGAGCTTTGGGCTCTTTCCCGTAAACACAATTAGGTAATCACACACATACGCACATACACGAAGCTGGTGACAGAGATACGAAATCTCAGTTATGAGAAAAGGCTGAAGGAGTTAGACCCACCACTACTCAAAGAGTGAAGAAATAGGGGGATATGGTAAGGGCTTTTAAATTCCTCCATGATCTGAACAGCGTTGACTGGGCCCAATAAATTTTACATTGGGGGGAACCTTAGAACTTGGTATATTTTGAAGCTCCGTAAGAAAATTATTTTCAGGATGTTAAAAAGTACTTTTTTCTAATGCATAAATTTGAATTCGATAAGCAAAGATATTGTAAATGCTAAGTGTGTTCGTGCTTATAAAGAAAGATATGAATCGTAGTAGTGAGTATAATCAAATTCCTATCAGGAGACGAGAGTTACTAGAAAGAGGCTCTGTGCCGTGTGCAAAATTACGTGGATACAGCACACACACACACACACACACACACATATATGTATATATGTGAAACTCTCTCTCTCTCTCTCTCTCTCTCTCTCTCTCTCTCTCTCTCTCCTCTCTCTCTCTCTCTCTCTCTCTCTCTCTCTCTCTCTCTCTCTTTCTTTTCAAAGCCCATCTTTAGCCACGCATGTCAAGCAGAACGCCATGTCATTTGCAACAAGGTTGTCCCAAACGACGCCCTTTGTGAAACTTTAGAAGCGAGTCTTTTATACAGGACATGAATGTATTATTGAAGTTTTATACTGATCGTGGATCAACTGAAGAATCTCCCCCAGACTCATCCAGGGGGAGATTATTCAGTTGATCTGTGTTAGGGGGAGATTCTTCAGTACTGTCTGTCTGTATAGGTTTGGTTAGATTAGGTTAGGTTAGGTTGGGTTAGGTCTTTATTTCGTAATTGAAATTCATCCATCCATATATTCCAAGGTAGATAGACAGACCTAACCTAACCCAACCTAACACATCCCTTCAGCCCTTCCCATCTGACATGTCACAGTACTCCCCATCTCTAGATTCTTTCTGAAATTGTTACGCCGGGCACTGGGGGGAGATTCTTCAGTTGATCTCAGGTTGGTGGGGGGGGGGAGATCCCTGATCTTTTTCTCAGTAACAAAGTGCTCTCATTTTAGATGAGGGTATATTGAAGTTTTATATTACTCCTTTTTATGAGAAAAAAAAAGTGCTGTCTTTCCTTTGGCCGGTGTTATATTGAAGTTTTAATTTTTATTTTTTTATTTTAAAGAAGTGCTCTGCATTTTTAGCTGGGAATTTATCAAAATGTTATATTGTTCTTATTCTTGATAAAAACACTTTTCTTTCTTTGTGAACAGGATTATATTTAAATTTTACTAGTTTTTTATTCTAGATAAATGCTCTTTCTTTCTTTCTCTTGGACGGGATTATATTGAGGTTTTATACTGTTTTTTTTTTTAATTCTAGACAGAAATGCTCTCTTTCTTTCTTTTTGGACGGGATTATAATGAAGTTTTATATAGCTTTTTTCCTCGACAAATAGATGACCTCTTTTTTTTTATGTGATTATATTGATACTATATGTTGCTCTCTTTCTTGATAAAGAAATGCTCTCTTCTTTCTTGGTGAAGAAATGTTCTCTTTTTTTTCATGATAAAATTACGCTGTTTTTCTTGTTAGATAGGATTATATTAATGTTGCTCTTTGTATAACCAAATTCTCTCTTTATTTTCGACGGGATTTTGCTGAATTTATATATTGCTCTTTTTATTGATAAAAAAAAATCTCTAATTCTCATCAGTCTCGCAATGCTAAAAGTTCCTTGATGTTACAACTATTTCTAGGATGTTACAAAGGCATTTTGACAGAGTTGATTTCACTTGTTTTAGTAATCTCTTTCTTCACGGCGTATATATGAAATAATACGTCTGCAGTACATAATAATTAACAATTAATACAAGATATTATGTGTATAATTATAAATAATAATTATGTCGCGGGCCCAAGGGATTTCTCGCACCTGGTAGCTCAGTGAACTGTGATGGACGGGTGTGAGGGGAGTTGCCATGTGATGAAGCGGTGGTATTAAACCAGCTGTGGCTGTCGGGCCTAATTTTAGAATATCCTCGCCCACCTACCTTGTGGGTGAACCAAACAGGGTGGAAGGGGGGGAGACATGGCAACCCTTTATCCCCAAGGAGCCAAGAAGAGT
>JAXCGZ010019196.1:2500-12500 GCA_037179515.1 Halocaridina rubra
CAATCCAAAAGCTAACAAATCTCCACACAGTACATGTGAGACTAGGCTGATTGGAGAGGGTTATGTGGCCTCGGCAATGGGGGAGGGATGCAACTCGCCAACGCATCAGAGTAGCGATGGAAGCAGTAGCAATAGAAAAGAGATAGGAATGATACCTTTCGGCAAAAAGAAAGAAAATCCAGATTAGAAGTAAGAAAAGGGACATTAATGAGTCTGACTGCTTTATATTCAACCCCATCGAGAAGATAAGTATATGAAGCATCCTATATGTGTTAGCAGTATTCTAAGCAGGGACAGCTAAGAACTTTATAAATTTTAAGGAGCTGTAAAGGGGAAAAGAATTGACGAAAAAGAAATAGAATCTCCAATTTTATAGATGCAGATTTTAAAATTTGGCTTATGTGATTCCTCTTAGACAAGTTAGAGGCCATCTTGATTCCTAATATATTAATAGAATTAAGAGAATAATTTTTTTTTTATATCGAAGACAATAGGGGTACCAGGAGAATAAGAAGATAGAGAGGTCGCAAAAAACTATGTCTCTGAGGCACTAAATATAACTAAATGCTGGTTGCCCCACTCAGATACCATCTGCAAATCGAAGGTGAAAGTAGAAACGAAGAGTAATACGAAACTCATAACAGCAGCAGATGAAGGTTGTGAAGAAAAGGCAGAAGATATATGAAGGGTAAGATTATCGACAAAGGCGTGAAGAAGAGAGTAGGATGGGGACTGACGCAGATCGTTGATGAAGAGAAGGAACAGAGTAGTTGAAAGACGAGCCCCTTGTGGAACACCACTGGTAATAGGTAATAGGCTAAATGTTGTACCGTCAACAACCACACATATAAAACGGTCAGATAGGACCCTGGATATCAGAGAACAGAGAGAAGGGGTAAAGCCATAAGCAGAGAGTTTGGCCAACAGAGCCTTGTGCCAGACTCTGTCAAAGGCCTTAGAGATATCAAGTGCAATGACAAAAAATTACACATAGTTCCTCAGAATAGATGACTGTGCATGAGTGACATACGACAGGAAGTTGCCAATTGATCTTGCCTTGAGAAACTGTATTGGTGATTGGAGATAAGCGAGTTAGATTCAAGACGATTCAAGAGGTTAGAATTGAAGAAAGTTTAAATTTTTTTAGAGATAAATGAGGTTATTGCAATAGATCGGTAGTTTGAAGGAATAGAGTGGTCACCCTTCTTAGGAACATGTTGCACTAAAGCATGCTTCCAATATGAAGGACAGATACTGTTTGACAGAATGAGGCAAAAAAGACGGAAGAGCACAGGAGACAGTTCAAACTCCTTAAGGAACCTAGCAGGGATACCATCGGGATCAGAGGCTTTGCTCATCTTTAGCGAGCAAAAGAACCTTATGAACTTTGCTTGAAGAAAGGACAAAGAAGGTATAGGGTCAAAGAGGGGTAAACAATGAGAGACAGTTGCACTAGAATTGTTTACGAAAAGGGTGGCAGAATAATGAGATCCAAAGCAAGTGGCTTTGTCATTGGAAGAGCAAGCTATAGAACCTTCAAAACGAATGAGAGGGGAAAAACTCGAGTTACAGAAGTTTTTGGAGAGGTTTTTGGCTAAGGACCAGAAATATTTGTATGTGGGAGAGGAGTTAAGGTCATTAACTTTACCTCTTATAAAATAAGCTGTAGATCTTCGAGTGTGAGTAGTACAGTGATTCCTAGCTGTAATAATAGCGGAGCTAGATAAAGCAGAAGGAGATGCTTGGTATGAAAGGTGTGCCTGATCCATGGCCTGAATAACCGTGGAGCAAGCATGGTCAAACCTAGGATTAGAGGGAGAAAATGTTTTCCTAGAGGAGATGATGATCTCAACAACTTTTAGGGCTACCCTATCAGGTTTGCATAACCCACATGAGTTCAAATAGGAAATTACACAAATCTTCACATTTGGTTCGCTCAAAGTGCCAAAGGTGGCCCTGAGTGGGAGGAATTGATAGAGGAGGAAAAAAATGGAAGCGATAGAGATCACAGAGTGGTCAGATTTACCAAGAAAGGTAAGCACAGAATATGAGTAGTTTGAAGGATTAGAAAGAAGAAATAGGTAAAGAGTGTTGGCTGTACGTTTAAGTCGATTAGGAACACAAGTAGGATGTTTGGTAATATGTTCAGATCGTAAGTAATAGGGAAAACAAGGGTCTCACTTCCTCCCACATCAGTGTGAAAAGAATTAGGCCACTCACTCTGGTGTACATTGTAGTCTCCAATATAGAGAATTTCAACATCTGGGTGAGAAGATAGCAAGGACACATGCCAAGAGGACAGCTATTCAAAGAAAGACACATAGTCCGTGTAGTGTGGAGAGCAGTAGCAGAAGCAAAGGCATACAGTGGTAGTGAAAGAATAGATTTTAAACCATATAACATCAAAGTCAGGAAATTGAAGGTCCATGAGCCATGCAATGGTAATGTTAGTATTGCAGTAGGCACTACCCCTCCTTGGTAATGGAAACGGTTATACAGGTTACAGTGAGAGATTTGAAACGGGTCAGTGGATGCATGGTTAGACAGCTGGATTTCTCAGAGAAGGAGGAGGTTAGGGAGGGATGTCTCAAAGTGCTGTTCCACTGAAGAAATATCAGAGTTCAGATCAGAAATGTAAGCATAATGAAGAGTGAAAGAAGCAGATCTATGAGGAGGTGCATGGTTAAGGACCTTATGTAAGTGTATAAAAAAATAGGAAAAAGAGGGCTAAATAAAACACATATGGGGAGTGTTGTTACTTGTAAAATTTAATAGGATAGAAAGAGATGTGTTCCAAATGTGCCAGAATATTCGGTGTAGATGTTGGCTTAAAAAAAAAAAAAACATGCTGAAGAAAGACTCAATCTGAAGCTATTTGGATCAGTCTTCTATGAATACGTAGTACCTTCGGTCGTAGTATTTCAAAGGGCGGCTGGTACCAAGGCCAACCTACTAATCATATATATATATATATATATATATATATATATATATATATATATATATATATATATATATATATATATATATATATATGTAGGTAGAGAGAGAGAGAGAGAGAGAGAGAGAGAGAGAGAGAGAGAGAGAGAGAGAGAGAGAGTAGAATATATTTAGATTCTGTAATGTCATTTTAAAACACAAATTTCCCTTTCAATGAGACATTAATTGCACATAAATAAAATGTCGATTATAAAGAGACACGCCAGAAATACGCAATGTCAGTCATGATGACAGGCTGAGGGAATTAGACTTACCATCACGAGAAGGTAGAAGATTGAGGGGGGATATGGTGGACATTTTTAAATTTCTTCATGGTTATGATAGAGTAGATAGGGATCGATATTTTGATATGGCTGGCTCTAGAACTAGAGGTCATAGTTTGAAGCTTCGTAAGAAAACTTCTTTGCAGGATATAAGGAAGTACTTTTTTATGTTAGATTAGTTGATAATTGGAATTCGCTAAGCGAGGAGGCAGTTGATGCTAACTCAATCCATAGTTTTAAGGACAGGTATGATAGGTATCACTAAGTGCAAAATGGAACCGATCTGGAGACGGGAAGATACGAGCTTTGGGCTCTTTCTCGTAAGCACAATTAGCTTATTTCACACACACACACTCACACATACATACATACATACATACATACATACATACATACATACATATATATATATATATATATATATATATATATATATATATATATATATATATATATATATATATATATATATATATATATATATATATATATATATATATATATATATGTATATATATGTATATATATATATATATATATATATATATATATATATATATATATATATATATATATATATATATATATATATATATATATATATATATATATATATATATATATATATATATATATATATATATATATATATATATATATATATATATATATATATATATATATATATATATATATATATATATATATATATATATATATATATATATATATATATATATATATATATATATATATATATATATATATATATATATATATATATATATATATATATATATATATATATATATATATATATATATATATATATATATATATATATATATATATATACATATACATATACATATACATATACATATACATATACATATACATATACATATACATATACATATACATATACATATACATATACATATACATATACATATACATATATATATATATATATATATATATATATATATATATATATATATATATATATATATATATATATATATATATATATATATATATATATATATATATATATATATATATATATATATATATATATATATATATATAAATATATATATATATATATATATATATATATATATATATATATATATATATATATATATATATATATATATATATATATATATATATATATATATATATATATATATATATATATATATATATATATTATATATATATATATATATATATATATATATATATATATATATATATATATATATATATATATATATATATATATATATATATATATATATATATATATATATATATATATATATATATATATATATATATTTATATATTTATATATATATATATATATATATATATATATATATATATATATATATATATATATATATATATATATATATATATATATATATATATATATATATATATATATATATATATATATATATATATATATATATATATATATATATATATATATATATATATATATATATATATATATATATATATATATATATATATATATATATATATATATATATATATATATATATATATATATATATATATATATATATATATATATATATATATATATATATATATATATATATATATATATATATATATATATATATATATATATATATATATATATATATATATATATATATATATATATATATATATATATATATATATATATATATATATATATATATATATATATATATATATATATATATATATATATATATATTTATATATATATATATATATATATATATATATATATATATATATATATATATATATATATATATATATATATATATATATATATATATATATATATATATATATATATATATATATATATATATATATATATATATATATATATATATATATATATATATATATATATATATATATATATATATATATTTATATATATTTATATATATATATATATATATATATATATATATATATATATATATATATATATATATATATATATATATATATATATATATATATATATATATATATATATATATATATATATATATATATATATATATAGTTTTTATGAGTTTGACACCGGGACAGGCAGAAACTGCCATCATCAAAAAATGCCCTGGCACGAGAAAACGCCAAGGCGAAGGATAAGAAAACGGTTAAGAACATGGCAGAGATGAGGCAATGTTACACAAAGGAAAGCGACAGACAGAAAAAAAACCAGTCAAATTAAAGAATACGTAGAGTAATGGAGGATTAGTACTGGGTCCTATGCTCTTCTCCATTTACGTAAATGATCCATCTTCTTTCATTTCTGACTGTCTAGTCGTACAATATGCAGATGACACTCAACTACTCCTTAGTGGTGATATTAATAATCTCCCAGAGCTAACTTTAAGAGCAGAAAACACTCTGTCAAAAATTAAAACCTATTTTCAAGAAATTGGGCTGTTAATTAACGAAAGTAAAACACAGTGCATATTTATTGGTTCAAGGTTCCACATAGCACAAATTCCAGAAAACACAACAATTAATTTTTTCAACAATATTATCACACCTAGCAAAGCAGTCAAAAACCTAGGAATTCACTTTGATAACCACATGTTGTTTGATTCCCACATAGATAAAGTATGCAAAAAGGTTACAGGAACATTAATGAACTTATCAGGTATAAAAGACAATTTTGAGACTACCACTCGAATAACTGTTGTTGAATCTCTAGCCCTAAGTCACATTAATTACTGCACAACTGTTTGGGGAGCTACCACTAAGACTCAGATAAACAGAATACAGAAGCTTATTAATTTTGCAGCTCGGGTTGCCCTGGGAGGATTAAGAAAATATGATAACTTCACACCAGCTCTCAATAAACTTGGGTGGCTGCGGGCAGAAAACAAGTTCTCTTATGCTATTTATGTTTTTGTATTCAAAATTTTGGACCATCTTTATCCTAGCTGGCTATTTGATTTAAAAACAGTCAGGGGTATAAGGGGAACCAACACAAGACAGAGCAGTGAGCTCTGTATTCACAGAACAAACACAGAAGCAGGTTCAAAGATGATCACTATTAAAGGGCCAACCCTCTGAAATAATATTCCAAAGCATCTTAAAAATGCATCCTCCTTCACAGCTTTCAAAGGCAACCTATATTGTTTTCTTTTGGACCAATAGTTGCTGCTCATTAAGAACTAATTATTCTCATTGTAAGGAAAACAAATATGGAAATGATGCCGATAATAACGATCCTGTATCTAGAGTCATACTTACTACTTAATTATTAACATTATTGTTAAAATTTTTATTACAACATTATTATTTTCTATGAAAGCTACATTTAATTTAACTATATGTATTACCCTCTTATTTATTAGTTTACTTACATGTCTACTTATAAGTTGTTATTAATGTTGAATAACCATTGTACAAAATAAAAATAAATGTTTGTTTGTTTGTTTGTTTTGAAGGAAGATAGGTAATAAGAATTAGAAAAGACAGAAAGAGAGAGAAAGTTCCAGAGTCTGGAGGTAGAAGCGAAGAAGCATGCTCTGTACCGACCAATCTGCGAGCCACAAATCTCCACATAGTACCTGTGAGATGAGGCAGCTTGGCGAGTGTTGCATGGCCTTGGAAGTGAGGAAGGGATGCAACTCACCAACTCATCAGAGCAGCGATGGAAGTAGCAGTGGTATAAAAGACAAAGGGAAGATACCTAAAGGCGAAGAGAGAAGGAATCAAGATTAGAAGTAAGAGAAGGTTCATAAATGAGTCTGACTGCCTTAGTTTCAACCCTATCAAAATGATAATATAAGAAGAAGCACCCAAGATGTGTGAGAAGTATTCTAAGCAGGGACTTTCAAGATCTTTATAGAATTTAAGTAATTGTAAAGAAGAAGAGCAATGACGAAAATGAAGCAAAAATCCCAATTTTTTATATGAAGATGTAGAAGTTTGGATTAAGTGATTCCTCCAAGACAAGTTTGATGCTTTCTGACACAATAGATTAATCAGGAGAAGATAAAGAGATAACCAGAAACTGTGTCTTTGATTCATGGAATTTAACTAAATTTTGAGTGCTCCACTCAGATACCCTCTGCCAATCAGAGCTTAGAGTAGATGAAAGGGTGACACGAGACTGATTACGAGTAGCAGATGAAGGTTGTGAAATAAAGGCAGAGGAAAAGTGAAGGTTAGAATCATCAGCAAATTTTGAAGAATAGGGGAAGATGAGGATTGTAGAAGATCATTGGTGAAGAGAAGGAACAGAGTAGGTGAAAGAACAGAGCCAAGTGTAACACCACTGGTAACAGAGAAAAGGCTAGATGTCGCACCAACGACGACTAAAGATATAAAACAGTCAGAAATAAAACTGGAAATCAGAGAACAGAAAGAAGGGGTAAAGTCATAGGCAAGGAGTTTTCCAACAGTGCCTTGTGCCAGACTCTGTCAAAAGCCTTAGAGATATTAAGGGAGACGACAAAGGATTCCCCATAGTTCCTCAGAGAAGATGACCATCCATGAGTAAATTAGGATAGAAGTTCACCTGTGGATCTTGACTTGCGGAAGATGTGCTGGTATTGGGAGAGATTAAATTTGTTCCAAGAAGTGGCCTTTGAGCAAAGTTTCAAAAACTTTAGCAATAGAGAAGGTTAGTGCAATAAATTGGTAGTTTGAAGATATAGAATGGTCACCCTTCCTAGGAACAGGTTGATCTGGAGCATGCTTCCAAGATGAAGGATAGATATTGGTTGACAGAATGAGGGAAATAAAAGGCAAAACAACGGAGCCAGTTCATCTGCAAGCTCCTTAAGGAACCTTGCTGTGATACCAACGCAATGAGATACCTTGATCGTCTTTAGTGAGCAAAGAACCTTATTGAACCTTGCGTGAGAAAAGGATAAGGGAGCGCATGTGGTTAGAAAGGAACAGATGCACTGGAATCATTTATAGAAGAGTTGTCAGAAAAATGAGAGCCAGAGAGATTGGTTTGTCATTGGGAGAGCAAGCTTTAGAACTATTCCAACGAATGAGAGAGGGAAAGCTTGAGATACAGAAGTGTTTGGAGAGATTTTTGGCTAAGAACCAGAAGCATTTGTCAGTGGGAAATGAGTTAAGGTCATCAACTTTCATTATAATCAAGGATGCCTTTAAACTTTGATTCTGAGCAGTAGAGCGAGTCATAGTTACAATAAAAGCAGAACGAGTTAAATCGGAAGGATAGGCTTGGAAAGATCGATGTGCCCAATTCCTGGCCTGGATAGCCATCGAGTAGGCACGGTCAAACCAAGGTTTAGGGGGAGAAAAAGTATTTGTAGAAGAGGGGATGTATGCCTGCATTCCTGAGGCCATGATCTCAACAACAATTAGCGCTACCTAATCAGGGTTGTGGGACTGAAAGCAGTAGTTATCCCATTAGAAGTCAAAGAGGAAGCTACACAAATTTATATGTTGGGTACGCTCAAAGTGTCGAAGGCGGCGTTGAATAGAAGGGATTGATGGAAGAGAAGCAAAAATGCAAAAGATTGAGATTATAGGGTGGTCATATTTATCAAGAGGGTAAAGCACAGAATAAGAGTAATTTGAATGGTTAGAAGTTAGAAATAGGTCAAAAGTGTTTGATGCATATTCGTGAATATCTGGAATGCAAGTAGGAAATTTAATAAATTGCTCCAGATCGTGAGTAATAGAGAAAACAATGGCCTCACTTCCTCCAACATCAGTGTGAGACGAATAAAGCCACTCTTTGTGGTGTACATTGAAGTCTCCAATGTACAGAACTTCGGCATGTGGGTGAGAAGATAACAAGAACTCATGGCACGAGGACAGATATTCAAAGAAAGACACAAACTCGGTGGAGCTTGGAAAACAGTAGCAGAATCAAAGGAAAATAGTGGTAGTGGAGAGATAGATTTTTAGCCAGAGAACATCAATGTCAGGAAATTCAAGGTCCATGAGCTTTGCAATAGGAGTGTTATTGTTGCAGTAGGCACAGACCCCACCTATGAAACAAAAATGAGTATATAGATTATAGTGAGAGATTTGAAATGGGTCAGTGGAAACATATATAGACAGCTGGGTTTCAAATAGGAGAAGGAGGTAAGGGAGGAAAGGTTACCCATGTGCTGTTCCACAGACGAGAGACTAGAATTCAGGCCAGGAATGTTAGAATAGTGATGAGTGGAAGAAGCAGATCTATTGGGAGGTGCAAGATAAGGATAGAACTATTACTATCAGCAGGAATATCTACCCTCAAGGCAATAGTGGAGTCAACTATATCCCCGGAGATTCTTCGCACCCCTATATGCCGGGTACTGGGGACCATAAGCTGTAGACTTTCCATAAATATTAGCAAATATGAGGAAAAAAGAGAGCAAAAAGAGACAGATGTGGAGAGTGTAGTGGCTAGTCAAATGCAATGAAATATCAAGAGATGTGTAGTGAATATGCCAGAATATTCAGTGTAGATGTAGGCATCAGTAAATGATAAAAGACAAGGTGGAGATGAGGCAATGATACACAATAGAAAAATGATAGGCTGAGAGAATAGTTGAAGTAACGAGGGCCTAAGGATAGGGCAGGATTAGCCCCTGAGATGGCGATAGATCCACGTTTTGAATTAAGATAGGTTAAAATAATTAGGAAAGTAAGAGGGAGGAAGAGAGTTCTAGAGTCTGGAGGTA
>JAXCGZ010019196.1:15000-25000 GCA_037179515.1 Halocaridina rubra
TTCCGATATAACTCGCTCTGCTTTTATTATAGCTAGGAATCGCTGTACTGCTCATATTCAAAGGTCTAAGGCTTCCTGTATAGGAAGGAAAGTTGATGACCTTAACTCCTCTCCCAATAACAAATGCTTCTGGTCCCTAGTCAAAAGCCTCTCCAAAAACTTCTGTAACTCAAGCTTTCCCCCTCTCATCCGTTCTGATGGTTTTATAGCTTGCTCTCCCACTGACAATGCCACTCTCTTTGGCTCTCATATTTCTGCCAACTCTTCTATAAACGATTCCAGTGCAAATGTTCTTCAGTCTTTCCCCTCTCTAACCCTATGCCCTCCCTTATCCTTTCTTCACGCAAAGTTCGTAAGGTTCTTCTCTCACTAGAGACGAAAAAGGCATCTGGTCCCGATGGTATCCCTGCAAAGTTCCTTATGGAGTTTGCAGATGAACTAGCTCCAGTGCATTGCCGTATTTTTCGCCACATTCTGTCAACCAGTATCTATCCCTCATCTTGGAAGCATGCTCAAGTTCAACATGTCCCTAAGAAGGGTGACCGCTCTATTCCTTCTAACTACCGACCTATTGCCCTAACCTCCTCTAATGCCAAAGTTTTTGAAACTTTGCTCAATTCTCACTTCTTGAAACACCGTGAATCTAACTCGTTTATTTACGATCACCATTACCGCTTCCGCAAAGCAAGATCCACTGGTGATCTCCTGTCCCATCTTACTCATGGTTGGTCATCTTCTCTGAGGAACTATGGGGAATCCTTTGTCGTCGCCCTTGATATCTCTAAGTCTTTTGACAGAGTCTGGCACAAGGCTTTGTTGTCCAAACTCCCTGCCTAAGACTTTACCCCTTCTATCTGTTCTCTGATTTCCAGTTTTCTTACTGACAGTTTTATATATGTAGCTGTTGATGGCGTGACATCTAGCCCTTTCTCTGTTACCAGAGAAAGGGCTCAGTTCTTTCATCTACTCTGTTCCTTCTCTTCATCAATGATCTTCTACAACTCCCATCATCATCTCTTCTTCATGCCTTTGCTGATGAGTCTACCCTTCACCTTTCCTTTGCCTTTTATTCACAACCTTCATCTGTTACTCGAAATTAATCTCATATCACTCTTTCTTCTACTCTTAACTCCGATTTGCAGAGAGTATCTGAGTGGGTTACTCAAATTTTAGTTAAATTCAATGCTTCAAAGACACAGTTTTTGGCTATCTCTTAACCTTCTTCTCCTCTTGATAACCCTATTGTCTTCGAAACTAATGAAATTTACCCTATTAATTCTATCAACATATTAGGAATCCATATAACCTCTAACTTGTCTTAGAGAAAACACATAATCCAAATTTCTAAATCTTCATCCCAAAAATTGGGGTTTTTGTTTCGTTTTCGTCATTACTTTTCCTCTATGCAGTTACTTAAAATTTACAAAGGTCTATCCGTCCTTGCTTAGAATACTGCTCACACATCTGGGGTGCTTCTTCCTTACTTATCTTCTTGATAGGGTTGAATCTAAGGCAGTCAGACTCATTAATGATTCTTCTCTTACTTCTAATCTGGATTCTCTCTCTCTTCGTTGTAAGGTATATTCCCTTTTGCTTTTCTATTGCTATTACTTCCGTCGTTGCTCTGATGAGTTGGCGAGTTGCATCCCTCCCCCATTGCCGAGGCCACATAACACTCGCCAAGCGACCTCATCTCACAGGTACTTTGTGGAGATTTGTAGCTCATTGATTAGTCGGCGCAGCGACTGCTTCTTCCCATATACCTCCAGCTTCTGGAACTCTCTTCCTCCTTCTGTTTTCCTAATTCTTATGACCTTTCATCCTTCAAAAAGCAGATCTATCGCCATCTCAGAGCCTAGTCCTCCATATCTCTAGGCCTTCTGTACTTTGACTGTTTTTTCTGTCTGTCGTTTTCCTTTGTGTGACATTGCCTCATCTCTGCCTTGTCCTTAGCCTTTTTCTTTTCCTTCGTCTTGGTATATTCTCGTGCCCTGGCCTATATTGATGAGAACAGTTTCTGCCTGTCCCAGTGTCAAAGTCATTAAAAAAAATAATATATATATATATATATATATATATATATATATATATATATATATATATATATATATATATATATATATATATATATATATATATATATATATATATATATATATATATATATATATATATATATATATATATATATATATGTATATCCACACAGTGCCTGTGAGACGAGGCCTCTTGGCGAGTGTTACTAGGCCTCGTTAACGTGGGAGGGATGTAACTCTGCAACTCATTAGATCAGCGATGAAAGAGTATTGATATGAAAGAGAAAGGGGTGATACCTCACTGCGATGAGAAAGAGTATATAGGTAAGTAAGAGAATGGTTATTGATGAGTCTAAATGCCTTAACTCATTCAAGGAGATAAGTATATAAAGAAGCACCTCTAATGTGCGAACAGTATTTTGAGCAGGGATGGATAAAACCTCTATTGAATTTTAGTAACTAAAAATAGGAAAATAATGACGAAAAGAAACAAAACTCCCCATTTTTAGATGCAGTTTTTGAAATTTGGCATAATTAACTAATACTAGACAATTTGGAGGTTATCTCAATCAATAATATGATAAGAGAATTATGAGGGTTTGTTCATTAGTTTTGGAGACCATAAGGTTATCAGGAGGAAAAAAGATGAAATAAATAGCCAGAAAATGTCTTGAAGGCATTAAATGTAATCAAATTCTGGGTTCTCCCACATAAACTCTCTGTAATTCGGAATTGCTAGTTGAAGAAACAATAATACGAAAATGATCTTGAGTAGCAATTGAAAGTTGTGAAGAGTAGGCAGATTAAAAGTTAAGTGCAAAGTCGTCGCAGAGGTGCAAAGAATATGTGAAAATTGGGACTTGAGAAGAACGTTGGTGAAGAGATGGAATATAATAGGTGAAAGAACAGTCTTGTGGAACACTACTGGTCACTGGGAGAGAGCTAAATGTTTCACAGTTACCAACCACTGATATATAGGATGAAATATTGAAACCAGAGAACAAAGATAGGGGGTAAAACCATAAGCAATAAGTTTGGCCAACAGAGTCTTTTGCTACACACTTCAAAATTTTTGAGCTAACAAGAGCAACGACAAAGGATTCATTATAGTTCTTCAGAGACGATGACCATCAATGAATGATATAGGAAAAGAAGTACATCAGTGATTTATGTCTTTCTGAAGCTGTACTGGTGATCTAAAATAAGTTACTTAGATTCAATATACTTGAGGAAGCGAGACTTGTGCAAAGATTCGAATGTTTTAGCAATACCGGTGGTTAGGGAAATTGGTCGGTATTTTAAAATAATAAAATGGTCACCTTTGTTAGGAATAAGTTGAACTAAAGCGTGTTTCTAAGATGAGGGATATATACTGGGTGAAAGGATGGGATGAAAATGATGACAAAACACCGGTGTCATTTCATCTGCAACATCATTAAGGAACCTTGCAGGGATACCATCAGGTCCGAATACCTTGTTCATCTCTAAAGATCAAAGAACGTTATTGACTTTGCTTGAAAAAAAATAATATGGGAGGGAATAGGGTAAGAGAGGAGTAAAGTATGACAAATAGAAGAGCTGGAATTAATTGCGGTAGAGTTGGCAAACAATTGAGAGTCAAAGAGAGTGGCATGTCATTGGGAGAGCAAGCTATAGAGCCATCATAACGAATGAAAGCAGGGAGCCTGAGTTAGAGATTTTGAAAAGGCCTTTGGATAATGCTCAAAAGCATTTATTAGCGTGAAAAGACTTAAGGTCACCAACTTACCTTCTTAAAAAGAAAGCTTTACACCATCGTATCTAAGCATTGAAGCGATTCCTAGCTGAAGTAAAACTGGAAGGAGTTAAATCAGGAGAGACTTGGATATGATCTGTATGAAAAACCACAGGCTTGAATAGCTATGGTGCAGGCATGATTAAACCAAGGATTAAGGGAGAAAAAGTTTTCATAGAGCAGTCTATGAGCTCCAAATTTCGAAGGGCATTGATCTCATCAACTTTTAGGACTACCTGATAAATGTTGCGGGGACAAAAGCATAGTCATGCAATGAGAATTCCAAAAGTGGGAGTAAAGCAAATAATAATTTTGGGTACGCTCAAAGTGCCAAAAGCAGTGCTGAGTAAATGTACTTATTGGAGGGAGAGCAAAAATGGAAGAGATTGAGATCAGAGAATGATTGGACTAATCAAGAGCAGAAAATATAGAATATGAATAATTTGAAGGATTAAGCATTAAGAATTGGTCAAGAATGTTAAATGAATGGTCATGGCAATCGGAAACATGAGAAGGATGTTTTATAATCTGCCCTAGTTCGCAAGTATCAGAGAAAGCAAAGGCATCATATCCTAAAACATCTCTATGGGAAGAATGAAGTGACTCAATGTGATGTACAATAAAGTCTCCAGCATAGTGGACGTCAGCATGTTGGTGAAAAGATAGCCAGGGCTCATGGCAAGAGGACAGATATCCAAAGAAGGACACAAAGTCAGTGGAGTCAGAAGAGCAGTAGCAGAAGCAAAGAAATATAATGGTAGCGGAGAGAAATCTTCATCCAGAGAACATCAAAGTCAAGAGATATAAAGGTAAATTAGATTTTCTACAGAAATGTTAGCCTTACAGTAGAAATAGACCCAGCCTTAGGATTGAAAACAAGAATATAAATTTAGTGATAGATTTGAAGTGGCCCAGGGGAAGCATGACCAGACAGGTGGGTTCAGAAAGAAGAACGAAGGTAGGGTTAGATGTATCCAAGTTCGGTTCTACCGACAAAAGACTGGAGTTCAGACCACAGATGTGAGAAAAGTGAAGACTGGAAGAGGTAGAATTATCAGAAGGTGCAAGGTCATGAGCAGAGCCTCTACTACCACCAAGTGTTTACCATCATGCGTGTATTGAAGGTCATAAGATGTGAACCTTTTGTAATTATAGACTAAGTGATGTATAACTAATATGCCAGAATATTCGGTGTAGATGTAGACATATGGAAAGAACTGTGTCTGAAGAGAAAATCTCCTGGAGCTGTGTTGACCAGACTTAGTTAGGTCCGAATTACCTTCAGTTGTAGTATTTCAAAGGGCGGTTGCTGCCTTGGATAAACTAGAATATATATATATATATATATATATATATATATATATATATATATATATATATGTATGTATGTATGTATGTATGTATGTATGTATGTATGTATGTATGTATGTATGTATGTATGTATGTATGTATGTATGTATGTATGTATGTATGTATGTATGTATGTATGTATGTATGTATGTATGTATGTATGTATGTATGTATGTATGTATGTATGTATGTATGTATGTATGTATGTATGTATGTATGTATGTATGTATGTATGTATGTATGTATGTATGCATGTATGTATGTGTGTGTGTGTGTGTGTGTGTGTGTGTGTGTGTGTGTGTGTGTGTGTGTGTGTGTGTGTGATTACCTAATTGTGATTACCTAATTGTGTTTACGGGAAAGAGCCCAAAGCTCGTATCTTCCCGTCTCCTGATCGGTTCCATTTTTAGACTTAGTGATACTTATCATACCTGTCCTTAAAACTATGGATTGAGGTAGCATTAACTACCTCCTCGCTTAGCGAATTCCAATTATCAACTACTCTTACACTGAAAAAGTATTTCCTTACATCCTGCAAACAAGTTTTCTTCCGAAGCTTCAAACTATGACCTCTAGTTCTAGAGCCAGCCATATCGAAATATCGATCCCTATCCACTCTATCATAACCATGAAGGAATTTAAAGACTGTCACCATATCCCCCCTTACTCTTCTAGCTTCGAGTGATGGCAAGTCTAATTCCCTCAGCCTCTCATCATAACCGAGATTGCGTATTTCTGGCACCAGTTTCGTGGCATGTCTTTGAACTTTTTCAAGCTTAGCTATGTGCTTTTTCAAGTGCGGATTCCAAAAGGGGGCTGCATATTCGAGTTTTGGCCTCACATAGGTTACATAAATATTTCTGAACATTTCCTTGTCCATGTGCCTGAAGGCTACCCTTACATTTGATAAGAATGCATATGCTGCCCTTACTACGCCATTTATATGTATTTCTGGAGACAAATCTGCCAATATGTTTACTCCTAGATCTCTCTCATTTTCTGTCTCCTGAAGCTGTACTCCAGCCACCGAGTAGTCAAGCTTGGGCCTTCTTGCACTTGTACCCATTCTCATTACCTTACATTTTGAGGTATTGAATTTCATTAGCCACTTTTCTGACCACTCATGCAGATTATTTAGATCCTCCTGAAGTTCTCTACCATTGTTCTCGTTTTTTACTTTCTTCACAATCTTTGCATCATCTGCAAACATATTCATGAATGAATTTACAGACTCTGGTAGGTCATTTACATATACAAGGAACAAAAGTGGCCCTAAAACTGAACCCTGTGGAACTCCACTACTAACTCTTCTCCATTCAGACACTGAGTGTCTTACTCTAACCCTCTGTTCCCTTCCTTCTAAGTAAGTTTTTATCCATTCCAAGACATTTCCACCTATTCTAGCCATTGATTGCAGCTTCCTAATAAGTCTCCCATGTGGAACAGTGTCAAACGCTTTCTGGAAGTCTAGGAATATGCAATCTGCCCAACCCTCTCTTTCCTGTAAGATTTGGCTTACCTCATCATAAAATTCTAATAAGTTTGTTACTGTTGATCTTCCTTCTCTGAAGCCATGTTGCCTCACTGACAAAAAGTTGAAGGATTCCAAGTGAAGAGAGATATGTTTCCTTAGTAGTTTCTCCATAAGTTTGCAAACTATGCTGGTCAAGGAAACTGGTCTATAGTTCAGAGCCGTATCCCTCCTTCCCTTTTTGAAGATAGGTATCACATTTGCTTGTTTCCAGCATCTTGGAATCTCCCCCGACTCCAATGACTCCTTAAATATGATACTTAGTGCCACTGATATTGTGTTTGCGCATTTTTTAAGCACATGAGGGGATATGTCATCAGGACCTGTAGCTTTATGAACATCTAAATCCATCAGCGCCTTGCATACCTCTGTGGCTGTAAGGTTGATGTTCTCTAATACCGGCCCTTGAGCTTCTATCACTGCAATCTGAGGGGGTGGGGTATTTTCTACTGTAAATACTGACTGAAACTCCTTGTTCAATTCTTTGCAGATCTCTTCGTCCGTCTCAGTGATGCTTCCATCCGCTCTCTTTAGCCTTAAAACCTGTTCTTTTACCTTCAGTTTTCCTCTGATAAAGCTGTGGAAAAGCTTGGGATTTTCTTTAGCCTTCCTGGTGATGTCCCTCTCATAATCTTTCTCTGCCTCTCTCCTTTTACTTAGGTAGTCATTTCTTGCTCTTTTGTAGGTTTGCCAGGCATTTATGTTTTTTCTCCTCCTATACCTTTTCCAGCATTTGTCTCTCCACTCCTTAGCTCTTTTACACCCATTATCGAACCATTTCTCTCTGGCATGAATTACACCTACTTTGGTGACAGGTATGCAGCAATCTACTATCTTCCCATATTTCTCACAAAAGATGTCATACATTTCTTGTACAGATTTGTTGTAAAATAAGGTTCTCCAGTCAATAACTGCAAAAAGCTCATTCATTTTGATGTAATCTCCTTTCTGATAGTTCCTCCTCATGTCCTCAGTGCCTCTACTCTCAGGAAGAATGTCTTCAATGATATACTCCATCAACAACACACAGTGGTCACTCTTTCCAATTGGTGGTTCATACTCAATATTTTCAATATCCAACACATTATCTGTGAACACCAGATCAAGTAGTGATGGCTCATCCCCACCCCTGGCTCTTGTTGGTTCCATTACATGTTGGTGTAGGAAATTCCCTTGTACGCAATCTAGGAATCTTGCCCCAAAGGAGTCCTCACCACTGTGTGGGTCAAGATTTATCCAATCTATCTCTTTATGATTAAAGTCTCCCATAATCAAAATCCTACATTTTTTCTCCCGCGCCATGTTAACAACTGAGTTTATGACTTCAATCGTACCTATATGACTTTCCTCATAAATTTCAAGCCTATTTTGGTTCCTTGGTGGGTTGTATACAACAGTTATTATAATGCTCTCTGACCCAGTATTTATGCGAGCAACAAGAAATTCCCTGAACTCACTTTCTATAGCCAAGTTTATCTCTTCAGCTTGAATCCTCTCACTTATGAGCAGTGCTATCCCTCCACCAGTCCTCTCAGATCTTTCGACCCTTAGTATTCTGAAGCCCTTAGGAAAAACTGTGACACTGTTTATGTCCTCACTCAACTTAGTCTCTGTAATTGCTACTATATCTGCCTTACTGTTGTGAATCCTATCTTTTAATTCTACTGCCTTACCAGCTAATCCATCAGCATTTGTGTATAACAATCTTAATGAGGCCCCATCCCCTGATCTTCTGTCATTATCTTCTTTATCTCCCCTTTGTCTGGAAGTATTCCGTAACGAAAATTTTTTTTCTCTTCCTCATTTCTTTCATCATTTAACCTTCTTGCCTCTTGCAACAAGTTTTTGATCTTTCCCATCTCTTCCTGTGTTCTGTATCGTCTAATGAACACTTCTTTGCATTCTTGAAGGTCTTTTAGACTTTTTTTTCTCAACAATATTTCCCTACATGTCTCCCCTCTCTCAAAGGTTACTTTTGTTGGTCTCGGCTTTCCTTCCCTGGAATATTTACCTAGTTGGTGTATGTTTACAATATCCTCAGGACCACATACTACTCCAAGCTTTCTTATCAGGTCTACAACCCTAGCTTTATTTTCTTCAAGTCTCCCCTGCCATGTTGGCTCCTGGGATTCACTTATGCCTGAGATTACCACTGTCTTCTCCTTATCAAGTGCCTGTCTGATGAGTGGGTTTGCCCTTTCCATCACAACGTCTTTCATTTTTTCGATTACTGTCTCTTTATAATCAACTGTTTGTATGTTTTCCAGTGCCACCACCTTTACAGCCTCTTTTACTGCCACATTCCCCTTTAGTGCATCAGCAAAGGACGTTTTCATGGCATCATTTTCCATATTCAGCTCCTGGAACTCTTTTCTGAACTGTTCAATGTTTTCCTTAATCTGAACATTCCAAGCAGCAATCTCGTCTCTCTCAGAAGATAGCAGTGAACTAACATCTAATTCCTTTAGGTTGTCATTTAGCTGTTTGTTTTTATCTTCTTGATTAGAAATTCTAGATTCTAGTTGACTCTTTTCCCCTTCCAGCTTCTTTATTCTTTTTTCTAGTTCCTTTCTCTCCTGCCCTTGTGCTTTATTTGCTTCCTCCAAAGATCTTATTTGTTCTCTGAGTGTTTCATTCTCTTTCATTTCTCCATCCATATTCCGAATTTTATCATCAAGGCTTGTAACCATTTCCTCTAACTTCTTGATTCTCTGTTTAAGTCCTCTGATGACTACCCCTTCTCCCGACCCATGGGTGGGAGAGGTTTGGGACAGAGATGGCTTCATTTTTATGTTCTCCCTCTCACAGAATATAGAAAGAAGACGAGAAAGAGGAAAAAAAAAAAGAAAAGAGAAAAACTTCTAATTTACCTTCACACAGAATTTTTATATCTCCATATAAGTGCTATTTCGTGACTCAGTTTGCCTCCTTTCTGGTAACACACATCTTAACTTAAAAACTTGACCATGGTAATTTAAGTATAAAAAGAAAAAGAAAAACAAAAGTCAAACCTGAAGGAAAATTCGAATTTGTGTTCGAGGTGGCACCCACCTGTTTCTGTTATATATTCTTCCTAACTGATAAACTGACTTGCTAACCAAGATATGTTATCACGGGATTTAGACTTTACATTTAACTCAATATATATACAAAATAACAAAATAGCAAACGAGAAAGCTAAAAGAAAAGCAAAAAAAAAATGAAGAAAATAGGACTGCTGTACTACTTGGCAACTTAACTCAGTACTGTTGACAGGTGGGTATTTGGTAATTTTTTTTTTCTTTTATTATTCAATTTTTTCGTGTATCA